>OMNN01098535.1:0-13162 GCA_900302755.1 Chromis chromis
CTCAGTTTAGTATTTTGGTATTTAGGTTTTTCCTCGCCTGTTCAGTTTTCTGGTAGGTTGAGCGCTTTGAGTTCCCTTAGCTTAGCTTCTACTTACGTAGCTCCTTTGGTTGTTCTGTTTCTTGCACGTTGTTTTATTAAAAACATTTTCGTTTACATTTGGGTTCCGTGTCTCTCTGTTCTGCACCTGAGCCTCCACGAGCGTCCCGTAACAGTACGGTCCGGCCAAGATGAGCTCAGCAGACAGAGATTCCGGTTCTGATATGGTTTTTTCGGACACTTCTGTACAACACGCGTTATCCAGTCAGGGAACGTTACTGGGTCAGCATGAGACCGCTATACGAAATTTAACCGTTAATAGTCAGTCTTTGGTCACACAGGTGACACAGTTAACGACGCAGGTTTCACAGTTGTCTGCACAGATGGCACAACTGGTTAATTCTCTTGCGCAATCGTCTCCGTCTCAGCCTCTTGCTAATGTTTCGGCTGCTTCTCCCCCTCGAGAGCCTATTGCTCCATTACCGGAGCGTTATAGTGGCGATTTGGGTTCATGCCAGGCGTTCCTTACTCAAGTTTCTCTTATCTTTAGCCTTCAGCCACGTTCCTACGCTTCCGATAGTGCAAAAGTTGCCTTTTTGATTGGATTGTTGTCAGGGGCTGCTAGGGAGTGGGGAACCTCAGTGTGGGAGCAACAAGATCCCATCTGTAATTCCTACCAGTCATTCATCTCCGAGATGAAGAGAGTTTTTGACCATCCTGTGAAGGGAAGAGAGGCCAGTCACCGATTGACCTGTCTAAGACAGGGAAGCCGCAGCGTAGCTGCGTATGCTGTGGAGTTCCGGACGCTAGCCGCGGGCAGTGGATGGAACGACAAGGCTCTGCAGGGAATCTTTTATGCTGGACTTACCGATGGGATGAAGGATGAGCTAGCTACAAAGGAGGAGAGTCCGAGCCTGAACCAGTTGGCGACCTTGGCGATCGATATCGACAACCGGATCCGTGAGAGGCGCCGTGAGCGAGGCATTCGGTCCGTCTCTGGTCAAGCGGTTCTCACCCCCCACCAGCACCAGTCTTCATCACGTCCTTCGTCTGCTGAACCTGAACCCATGCAGCTAGGTCGAGCCCTCCTCTCGCCGCAGGAGAGACAGCACCGTCGGGACATCAACGCATGTCTGTACTGCGGCAAGAGCGGTCATTTCCTGGCGACCTGCTCTCAGCGCCTGGAAAAAGAGCGGGCTCATCCGTAGACGGGGAGATACGGTTGAGCCAGGCCACCCATTCTGCTTCCTCCCCTCATCGCCTTCAGGTTTCCGTTGCTGTTTGCTGGCAGTCCTGCACCTCCGAGCTCCAAGCCCTGATCGACTCGGGGGCTGAGGAGAACTTGATGGACCATCAGACTGCTCTCAGCCTGAGGATTCCTTTGGAGCCACTCGAGAACCCTCTTAAGGTCAGAGCGTTAAATAATCTCCCCATGTCTGAGATCAGGCTGAGGACCAGCCCCGTGTCCCTGCTGTTGGCCGGAAATCACCACGAAACCATTTCGTTCTTCATTATTGATCATACTTGTCCCCCTTTGGTTTTGGGATTTCCTTGGCTGCAGAATCACAACCCTCGCATCGATTGGAAGAGGAAGGAGGTGGTGTCCTGGGATCCTGCTTGCCACGCCTCCTGCCTCCATTCAGCCCTCACTCCTGCCTCACCATCCGCACCTCCGTTGTCTTCACCCATTAGCTTGGAAGCAGTTCCGCAGGAATATCACGACTTGGCTCCGGTGTTCAGCAAGGAGGATGCTCTCTCTCTACCACCTCATCGGCCATATGACTGTGCCATTAACCTGATTCCCGGTGCCACATTACCCTCCAGTCGCCTGTATAGCCTGTCCAAGCCAGAACAAACAGCGATGGAGGAGTACATTCGCACGTCCCTCGCTGCCGGAATCATCCGTCCGTCTTCCTCTCCGGTGGCTGCGGGGTTTTTCTTTGTGGACAAGAAGGATAAGACTCTTCGCCCATGCATCGACTTCCGGGGCCTCAACGACATCACCATTAAGAACTCTTACCCTCTGCCACTCATTAACTCCGCCTTCACCCCGCTTCATGACGCCACTATCTTCACCAAGCTCGACCTCCGAAGTGCCTACCACCTGATTCGCATCCGCCAAGGGGACGAGTGGAAGACGGCATTCAACACTCCCCTTGGCCACTTCGAGTACCTGGTAATGCCCTTCGGCCTAACCAATGCCCCTGCTGTATTCCAGAACTTGATCAACGACGTTCTCAGGGACATGATCGGCCGGTTCGTCTTCGTTTACCTTGACGACATCCTCATCTACTCCAGGAATGCAGCAGAACACACCCGCCATGTGCGTCAGGTTCTAGAACGCCTACTCAAGAACCGCCTCTTCGTCAAAGCAGAAAAGTGTGAGTTCCATGCAGCTACGGTGGCGTTTCTGGGCTACATAATCTCTGCTGGGAGTGTGAGCATGGACCCTCAGAAGTTGTCTGCCGTACAAGAGTGGGCGGTGCCAGAGAACCGTAAGCAGCTGCAGCGGTTCTTGGGTTTCGCTAACTTCTATCGTCGGTTCATCAGAAACTACAGCAAAGTGGCGGCACCTCTGACGGCTCTCACATCCACTAACCGAGTTTTCCAGTGGACCCCAGAAGCAGACCAAGCCTTCCAAGATCTCAAACAGAGGTTTGTTTCCGCCCCGATCCTGGTCCAGCCCGACCCCACCCTGCAATTCATTGTCGAAGTAGATGCCTCTGATACTGGCGTAGGAGCTGTCCTCTCCCAGCGTTCCACCTCCGACCAGAAACTGCATCCATGTGCTTTCTTTTCCCGACGTCTGTCATCCGCGGAGAGGAACTATGACGTTGGAAACCGCGAGTTGTTGGCCGTCAAACTTGCCTTAGAGGAGTGGCGGCATTGGTTGGAAGGTACGGAGACACCTTTCATCGTTTGGACCGACCATCGTAACCTGGAGTATGTTCGGTCGGCCAGAAGACTCAACGCTCGCCAAGCCCGGTGGACGTTGTTCTTCGGGAGGTTCAACTTTGTCCTTACCTACCGGCCCGGGTCTCGCAATGTCAAGCCTGACGCCCTCTCTCGGCAGTTCTCGGTCCAGGAGAGCTCAGGTGAACCGGAGCCCATTCTCCCCGAGACCCGTGTGGTGGCCGCCGTTACATGGGACGTCGAGGCCAAAGTAATCCGGGCCCTCCAACAGCACCCTGCACCAGGTAACGTGCCCCCAAATCGTCTGTTTTGTCCTGACTCTGTCCGCCCTCAGGTGCTCTCGTGGGCCCATTCCTCCCGGTTTTCGTGTCACCCTGGGGTGGCTCGTACAGCTGAAGTCATCCGTCAGAGGTTTTGGTGGCCATCACTGGAGAGGGACACCAAAGAGTTTGTGGCTGCTTGTTCCACCTGCGCCAAGAGTAAGAACTCCTGTCGGCCCAGTTCCGGACTTCTGCAACCTCTGCCGGTACCACGTCGCCCTTGGTCGCATATCGCTGTGGATTTTATCACCGGGCTACCTCCATCTCAGGGTAAAACCACCATACTCACCATTGTGGACCGTTTTTCGAAGGCTGCACACTTTGTGGCACTATCTAAACTGCCCTCTGCTCGTAATACAGCGGATCTGCTTATTAATCATGTCTTTCGTCTCCATGGCATCCCTACGGACATTGTGTCTGACCGCGGACCCCAGTTCACTTCTGCTGTTTGGAAGGGGTTCTGCACAGCCTTGGGGGCCACAGTCAGTCTCTCGTCTGGGTTTCACCCTCAATCAAATGGTCAGACGGAACGGACTAACCAGTCGTTGGAGACGTTTTTGCGGTGCATGACCTCGGAGAATCAGACTACCTGGAGCAGCCTTCTCCCTTGGGTCGAGTATGCACACAATTCCATGACTAACGCATCTTCCGGATTATCTCCTTTCCAGTGTTCTCTGGGGTATCAACCACCCATGTTCCCTGCCCAAGAACAGGAGATTAACATTCCTTCCCTCGATTCATTCGTGAAGAGATGTGAACGGATCTGGAGGCGGGCCAGAGCGTCTTTATCTAAAGCCTCATTGAAGATGAAGCAGCAGGCTGATCGTCGCCGGATTCCCGCTCCCACCTACACTCCTGGCCAGAAGGTCTGGCTGAATGCCAGAGATTTGCCTTTGAGGGTCGAGTCAAGGAAATTGGCGCCACGATTTGTTGGACCTTTTGAGGTGGACCGCATTATCAATCCCAGTGCGGTCCGCTTAAAGTTGCCTGCGGCCATGAGGATTCATCCAACTTTCCATGTCTCACAGCTCAAACCAGTTAAGGAGAGTGCTCTGGTTCCTCCGGTCCGTCCCCCCCCGCCACCCAGGATGGTGGATAACGGCCCCGTCTACACTGTCCGCCGCATCCTGGATGTTCGGCGGCGTGGGCGGGGACATCAGTATCTTGTGGACTGGGAGGGTTATGGACCTGAAGAAAGGATGTGGGTACCGAGACGCCATATCGTCGATTCTACATTGATCCGGGATTTCAATCGACAGAATCCTGGTCGTGGCGTACGTGCTCCAGGAGGTGCACGTAGAGGGGGGGGTACTGTCACGCCCTCCACCTCTGCCAGTGGCTAGTGGCAGCTCTCCCTCTTTTTCCTCTTCTGTGCTGTCCCTGTGTTTCTTAGGAGGGCGTGGACTCGGCTGGTGGTGTCAGAGGACCAGGTGTGGTGAATTATCCATCTGTTGATTGGATGCATCTGATTGGAGCTCGTGGCTGCTGCTCTGGCTCTTAAGCTTCTTCCAGACTTCTCTCCAGTGCCGGACCGTGTTTCAGTCGCAGTTAGTACTCTGACTTGTCACATGCCTCGCCGCTACACTTTGACTTCTGCATTCCTAACCTGTTGTTCTCTGCACAGCTCGGACCACCTGCAGCCACGAGGCAGCTCTCCAGTCACCATCTCTGTTCGGTTCAGCTTCATCCAACTCACCATTCCACCTGCCTGCAGTTTCACCACACCTGGTCGTCAAACCTTCAGGACACCACCCGCCGTGCTTCCCCCCTCCTTCAGTGTGCCCTCAGCTAAGTGTAGTAACCGTGTGTTTATTAGCCGACTCTGTACTGAGTCCTTTGTCTGTCTGCATAGCAGAATTGTTTGTAGCATTAGCTTCTCCGTGACTCGTAGCGAGTCTTCTGCTCTGTTCGTTTTAGCTCCGCTTTTGTACTCGACTGTTCAGTCGCTCTTTGAGTTGTTACTTTTGTTCCTCAGTTTAGTATTTTGGTATTTAGGTTTTTCCTCGCCTGTTCAGTTTTCTGGTAGGTTGAGCGCTTTGAGTTCCCTTAGCTTAGCTTCTACTTACGTAGCTCCTTTGGTTGTTCTGTTTCTTGCACGTTGTTTTATTAAAAACATTTTCGTTTACATTTGGGTTCCGTGTCTCTCTGTTCTGCACCTGAGCCTCCACGAGCGTCCCGTAACAAACAGGGATTATCTGCCAGTCAATGTTAATTTTTGGGCTGACGCTGATAGTTCGTTTTAAAGGCTTTATCAGCTGATACCGATGATGACGCCGTATCCTGCGTGAAATGTCTCAAAAAATGAAAATCAATTGAAATATCAGGAAATATCTGACCAAATAATATGTAAAAACTTAACAATCATTGTGGGGTGAGAACTCAAGGACACTATACATGGCGATACGGAAGTAACTGGTCCATCACATGGTATCCTTGCCGTAAAAGACACCCTGCTTAGTTGTCTATTTTCCTCACCATAATTTACAAAATTAACTTCATGCTGTCTTCAAAAAGTCTTGAAACTAGCAATTGAAACCAAAATAGCATTTGGAAAAAGTTTACTGAGGTCATAAATCAAATGAGAAGTAGGGTAATTTTCTCATAGACTTCTATGTAATCTGTATTCTTTTTGCAACCAGAGGAGTTGCCCTCTGCTGGCTGTTAGAAAGAATGCAGGTTTAAGTTACTTCCTTCAAGTGTCACTATTTAGACCTGGAGGCTACATCAACTTTGTATACAGTCTGTGTACCCAACACTATACCACAACACGACACTGATAGAAACACAAACTAACTTAGATACCTTTGCCATCAGGAACAACTCTATTGGCCAGTCCATAGGCGAGAGCCTCCTTTGCTCCAATTGGTCGCCCAGTCAGAATCAGGTCGAGGGCTCTCGACAGGCCAATGAGACGCGGGAGCCGCACTGTGCCTCCGTCAATCAGGGGAACTCCTAGAGAAAGATCAGGTCGTCAGTATGAAATATATCTCTTCTCCAATTGTGCACCAAAGGAATTCACAGGTGTACTGCAGTGCATCCAAAATATCCCATGTGACATCTACCTAAACACCACATGTAAAAGCCCTTTAACACTGAGCCTGAAATGATTAGTCAATGCATGTGTTTTTCCTTTTGGCAAACAGCAGAAAGTTAATCAACCATTTTGATGGATTCAAAATGGATCATTCTTTAGTAAAAACTTTTTTTTTTTTGCTTTTTTGTGTTTTATATCAGCATAAATGGAATTTCCTTTAGTTTTGAAATAGAGGTCGGACCACACAAGCAATGTCTAAGCAATAAATCATAAAACAAAGTTTTTTTTTAAACAAGTTCTTAGTTAAATCAAACAGTCTGTACTACAAAGGCATTGAGAATATCTACATGTCTCTGGTGCACAATTCACTACCACATTTGGAAATTCCTGTTCCTGTGAAAATGTATCCAGAATATATGGGTGGGGGTCGTCTAAAACCACCTGTAGAGAAAAATTTGGGTTACTTAACTGTGCAAGGTGAAAGAAAATGTAGGCCACTGTGCCAGTGTAATGTGTTCAGGTCCCTCAAGCTGTGTGAAAACAGCTGAAGAAACACTTAGAGACACATAATATACTACTGGCAATAATGTAGGTTACATCTGTCAGGGGAACAAAGTTTTGAAACAATTTTACTCCTCAACTGTAGCTCTGCTTTCTTTACATCAGTACGTGAAAACTCAAACTCTTCCTTACTCTCAGTCTCACTGGACACATTTGCATTATTACCGTGTCCACCAGAGAGAAAGAGGGAGAGGGAGAGACAGAGTACACTGCAAGGTACAGTAAGCTTCTGGCATCTATCCTAATTTCTAAAGAGCAGCAGCTGCAACTGGCATACTTTCTACCGTTCAGTTCCACACCACAATCCCAACTCCCTAATTCCTCCAAGTCACTGATTCTATTTGACCGCCCCTTATTGAGAGCACATGTGTCGAACATGTTTTCATAACCCCAAATCATCGTGCTAGCTTTCGGATTTTTTTTCTCTCCCTCTCTCATTCTGTGGGGAGTCATGGAAATAATGTAATTCTATTCATACTCTGCAAGCCACTCTCTTTCTCCGTGTCGTTCAAATAAATTAAACTGGAATACATGGAATACCAGTGTTAATACATGTGCGGCCAATCCAGGGGCCTGGTCCAGGTTCAGACAGTCAGCACATATGGCGCTCTGACAGACAGAAGACTATGATTAGGCGTGGGAGGGAGGGGGTTTCTACACTGTCTGCAAATACTAGATTTCACTCAATTTTTCAGTCATCCCTCATTACAGGAGTGTATTCTACTGAAATGTAAATTACAGACTGTACAGCTGAATAGCCCGAGTCGATGAAATGCAACATAAGTGACATCTGAAATCCTTTTTGCTGCAATTCAAATATAAAAATAGCTCAGCTCCTTGCAGCACAGGTGTGTATACACGTGTGTCTGATTCAAGGTCTTTTCAATATTGACTAAGATAACAACTGAGAGTGTTTCAGCCTGGGTTTTCCTCTGTGGAGCTTTGTCTTGCACTGTAAGTATGCACACTTACAGTACATGCACAAGGACATTTATATACAAGTATGTCTGTGCTGCAAGCTCACACATACACTCAAACCTCCCTCTAATTTCAATTGTTTATCCAGTATTTTGAGCTATTTCAACCATTTGTCAACCTTTTAGGTATCTGTTCCAACTGTTTAACTGTTACACTGACTTATTTAAACTGCTCAGTCATCACTTCTAGTCATCAGTTCAACCATTTTGCTCTAACTCTTGGCTGTTTAGTCCTCCCTTCTTGCTTGTTACCTTTTCACACACTTCAAGTCCCTCTCCGGTCTTTGATTTTTCTTGCTAATCCCCTAAAAACAAATTCACAGGACAAGACTGAAAGAGGATGACACAAGGCTGGCTGGAAAGCAACACATAGCACAAGGAGCTGGAATGAGGCAGAATAAGACAGAGCCTGACTCAGACAACAGATAAAGAGACAGGTTGACCTCCAGTCTGTCTGTCTGTCTTTGGTGCTGCTGTTGGCACCACTGCTATCAGCAACCGGAAAGATCTCCCTCCTTATCCATAGCACCCGTCTCCAGCACCTCCACCCCTCACCCTCCTCTCTTTCTCTGATAGTCTCGTCTCTGATGCGTCCTGTTTGACAGACCTGTGCTTTGTCCCACATGAATGGAAGCTGAGAGGTTGGGGAACACTTCCTTGAAGCAGTTTTAACTCAAAAGGTATGTTTGGTTTCAAAGAGCCTGACTGAGGTGGAGATCCTCCTTTTTTGAGAGGGAAATATTTGGCAGTGATCCTGATACAAGATAATCAGTCAGCGACTGCAAAACAAAAATGTGGATTTGTCATCTTTGATCCACAATGATGAGCTGAACATTTAAAAAAGGAGTCCTCTTTCTTCTTGTTCAAAGCAGATAAGTCTATTGTCAAGGCTGAGGCGTGTTATTAACAGGGCTCAACATGAGTCAGCAAAGCCTATTGTTAAATAACCAGATATGAAGGTGGTTCGCTTCCTGCATCACAGGGCCATCACTGCTTATCTGACTGGGCTGGTGTGTAGGAGAAGCCTTGTCTTTTATCTGCTTACTACAAACCTTGATATGTGTTAGCCTGTGATACATGTCTTCCTGAATCCTATTAGTCATCACAATCTTTTTCATAGAGGAACTGTGGTTTCTTAGGTTCTTTGGGGTTATTAGATTATCTGGGACAATTTTAATAAGATACAAATATTTCCACTAAAATTCTGTCAGTCACATTTCGAGAAATGATACAAAGGTTTTCACTAATATTATTTGTGAAGTTTCAGAATATCTAAAAATGATGGAGGTGCTTTTAGATGAGTTAAAGTTAACTACAATGCACACATGTTTGCTTTAAAGGCTTTAATATTGTCTAATCAAAGACCTAACAATTCACACTTTGCATTGTAACAAGATGATCAACGTTATACACATCACCTATCAGTGGTTTTGATGTTGTGGCTGATAGGGTTGGTCTATAAACGCAATTTAACTCCACTTATCTGTGCATATTCTACACAACTCTGCATGAGCAAAGAAAAGTTCTCATGATTGTGAGGAGATGGGACAACCACCAGTCTACGGCTACTAATAATCCCAGAAAAGTGTGAAACATGACACACTTGAGTATCTGCTTTGCTCCTGGTGCTGCTGGCATCGTTACCACATCAAAGCAAAACCCACCACAATGGCCTCCCATGAGGGTAATGCGATTAAGTTTGATGTGGATTAACGATTTCCGGATAACTCCACAATAAATGGACAGAGGGAAAAGAGCAGACCTTCAGTCGGAAGCTCGCTTTGAAATACTCGCTGGGAATCGAGGAAAACAGTTCACTTAGGCTGGGTCAGAGACACGCAGTTAACTTGATTTCATGTCTTTAGCCTACTCATTTAATGCCAGGGCTCCTTATTCTTAAGTTTGCAGACCACTATTATATAAGACCACCAAGGCTGCAAATAGGACCTTGAACCATGAAAATTGCAGAGGAGGAGCAGCAGCTCATAAAACGTTCAGAAATCACATGAAAGTTTAACATGATAAGATCCCGAGGACAGAAATGTGCACCAAGGTTTCAAATGATTCTATTTTTGGTAAAAACAAGAGCCACACTTTGCCTTTGGACTAATGTAAAGCTATCTGTAATTGCACTGAAATTATACCCATATCAATTTTTCTACTTGTGATGTTGATTGTTTTCCATCTCAGAAGCCCAACTGCACTGTCCATTCATTTTTCATGGAAGAAAAACCTGCAGTTTCAAAGTGAGGGCCGCTTTTGAAGTACGATGATGTAATCATTGGATCGTGTCCCTCAGGTTCAAACTCACTAAGCAGGTGTTTGAGTTGGCTGATTTGATGTCAGTTTTTGGACTGCGGTTTGACTTAAATTCAACATTTGGCTTCTTCTTTTTTAGTCATCTATCCTCGTCATCCAGGTACAGAGACAGGACTTAACATTAGAAAGAGGGAGAAGGGAGGAGAAACTGACATCCCATGATGTTGCCTGTTGATTGAAGTGTGTGTTGGAGTGGTTTAACTTAGTGGTTGTAATTTCAAAACAGTAAAATCAGAAGTGCAGCCTTGGACCAATCCAGAACAACCTCTATGCTTGCCTGATTTAGCTTCTCTATATAAAGAAAAATCCTTGAATGAAGTATTCCTAAAGTATTTTATTTAAGTTTCCTTTTCTTATGCCAGTTTTGCTTCGTTATGTTCCTCTGGTTTAAGGTACCAAAATAACATCGGGAGGATTAGGTAAGCACCGTGGTTTTTCATTCAGGTCTCTAAAAATTCAAAGAGCAGTAGACACTAATACCAGATTCCTGTGACGCAACCATCTCCTCCTTCTCATTTCCTCCTTGGCGGGGCAGAGGGGCCCCAGACAGGAAGCCACAGGTTTCGGCAGCCAATCACATGCCAGAAAACTGTCAGATCCTTGTGGTAGCCATTGGCCCACATCAGAGCAGCGCAGCGAGCCTCTGAGGGTTTTTCAGCTCCAAAGCCACCAGGGATTCCCTCCGGCTGCTGCCATCTGTGCCCGACCCAAAAACGGTTACAGAATTCAACCATTAAAAGGAAATAATCGCTAAGAAACACTGGGATCTTTAAATAAACTGTGTGTCCCACAGAACAGCAGTAGTTTTGATGGAAAAGGCGAAGGAAGTTTCAATTGTTTAATGCTGGTCAGATAAAATAAATTTAAATGCATTTGCTGGATCGTTTTACACTCTATAGCCACAGTTTTTAAATAATCCCCTAAAAGCAGCCTCATTAAATCTCGCTAAAGTTCCCTCACATACAACTTAATTTAAACTGCACCAACTACAGGCTCGAAAAGGTGAAGACGCTGGTTGTGCAGCGTAGAACTATGCAAAAAACGGGTATAAGAATCCACGGTTAAAGTAATAATCGCTCTGCTAAGTGCACATCTGAATGAAAAACCACAGCGGTTACAGCTAAGCTGGAGGAAACAACCCCAATGTGTTGACAAACAAGCCTTGAAGATGTGAGGCAATCAAGAGCCTGAGAATTAATTACAAGGAGGAAATGTGCGACTTAATGTGTCAAAACCGCAGTAATGCTCATTTCTGCCTCCCAAACATAGTTTTGAGCTGACGGAAGAGGTTTGAGTGCAGGCGTCGGATTAGTTGCATTCTTCATGCAGAGTGAAGACTGAGGATGTTTGTCAGTTTGTGTCCAGACGTGCAGTGATAATCCACTGTAAAAAAAAAAGTATAACCCCGGCGTTATGTGTCTTATCCTGCTTACCCCAAATCAGCATCTCAATCTTCAAACCAAGCATTTCATACCTCTCTTTATGTTTCTGGCAAATGGCCAAGATGTAGCTTAAACTTGAGCATGATTCTAACTCTACAGCCCTTTACAGACATGGGATACGTAAAAACACTAGCTTCATCAATAAAAATTAATCGATTAAAAGACATAGGTCACAGTAAGAGAGCCACAGTAAGCACACTATATATATCATACCTGCAAGACTGGGCAGTATATTAACTGATGCACAATACATAATAATGACTCGTAACTATTAGCAGCTTATTAAAACTGTCCAAATAACTAATAGCCTCGTTCATTTAGAATTTCCTAAAGACAGAAAATTCTGTCCATGAGTGATGATAATCGAAAAATATTCCGACAGCTGTGATGGAGATCAGGACCTGAGGACGGCTGCTATGTATCAAATGATTCAACTGCAGCTGATAAACTGTGACTCTCTGTGTGACAATTTATCAGCCTGAAGTGAGGAAAAGTACACAGTGTGACTTGCCATTAGATCCTGACCGATTCTGCCTCCATGTCAGGGATAATTTATCAGTTGTTTAATAAATTCAGAGGAAAGACCATTAGTTTCTGTGTTCACCGCAGTAAAGCTTTATCTTTATGGATATTTTAGTTTGTAATAGATGTGAAATTGTCGAGCCAAGTAAATGAGAAAGCTTTGCAAACTGTGTATTTGGATCTCTCGGTGTTTTCTAAACCAGTACTGGTGCCGAAATGTGGATAAAGTTTTCTCCAAATCATTTCATCCTTATTTAGACTTGTGCCATGTTGAAAGTGAAAGACAGAAATTATATTAGGTCCAGATTGACGTCACCACTTTAAAAGAAAAATGACAGGGGTGCTCATTCAGACCCGGTGTCAGGTTCAGATGCTGCCAGAATAACAGAAAGAAGTGCATATCTGAAAGGGACATTTGGAGTAATCTTTAAACTTTGGGTTAAACATTCTTCTATAGAGACTCCAATTACAAAAAAGTAATGACAAGCAGAGCTATACATGCATAACTGGTAATAAATAGAGTTGGGCATCGACAACAGACACAAACAGCTGTACAGGAGTTGAACACAAAACAAATCTAAAAACTGGTAAATGCAAAAAATAAGTAAAGATGATATAATCTTAAAAATCTAACCTTTATTGGGGAAACTCCTTCTCTGCATTTGACCCATCCTATTCAAAGTTAACCTTAACTATACATACTAGGAGCAGTGGGCTGCCGCGGTGCAGCGCCCGGGGAGCAGTCAGGGGTTAAGGGCCTTGCTCAAGGGCCCACAGTGGTGGTGACTGGGACAAACGGTCACTCTCACTTTCCCACCTCAACCTCTTGCCAGTCCGGGGACTCAAACCGGCGACCCACCAGTTACAAGTTTGCTTCACAACCCACTAGGACACCGCTGCCCGTGAAACGTGAAAAGACATTTGATGCCAGTTTAAAGTATTTTTGATACATGGCGCTACAGACATATTTTGATCTGTATAAGATGTGTGAAGTGGTGGTGATAAACTAACTGAGCAGTGATTAAACATTCTTCAT
>OMNN01098536.1:0-11927 GCA_900302755.1 Chromis chromis
TGTTGTAGCAGAGGATGGTTTCGATCCATCGACCTCTGGGTTATGGGCCCAGCACGCTTCCGCTGCGCCACTCTGCTACACACCCCAGATGGGATTCGAACCCACAATCCCTGGCTTAGGAGGCCAGTGCCTTATCCATTAGGCCACTGGGGCTGTTGGCTCTGCAGCAGCTGGTGTGTTCACAGGGAACGTGGCCTTTGTGCGAGTGTCTGAATGTGTTTTGTGTCTGTGTGGTGCCTTTTATTGTGTCCTACACTGAACACTAATTGTTTGGTACAAATTGCAAAGTGATGTCCTTAAACATGCTGTATCACCATAGACGTACATTTCAGGGGCGACGCAGAGGATATGTCCCCCTCAAACACACATGTGATATGTTCTGAATGTGCAGAACTTTCAGGGGTTTGTTAATTAATGAAAATGAATGAATTTATCATTGAAACTGTGCCCCGATTATGGCTTTTCTTTCAAGCAAATCACATTATTTTAGGTCTTGGTACCCCCTCTATGTACTTCAATGGCCTGTAACGCTTCAAATACTCATCGCATGAAGGTAATACTTTGCATGGCTTCATTTAATATACTAGAGTTATTGTACCCAAAATACATAAGATATCCCTTGTCTCAGTTTTGTGTAGTTGCATTATTATTGAAACAAAATCTGTCAGGTGTATTATAGCGTCTGTGGAGGGTCAAATTAAATTTGATCCTCTACGAAACAAGCACTTTCCCTTCTCCAAGCCAGGGAGCAGCTCCGTGTCCATCTGAAAGCCTATTGTCATTATTGTGCAATACTTGCAGAGTTACAGGCCATTGAAGTAGGTCCCAGACCCAAACACATGCAGTGTGCTTGAAAGAAAAGTTATTGTAGCAGAGGATGGTTTCGATCCATCGACCTCTGGGTTATGGGCCCAGCACGCTTCCGCTGCGCCACTCTGCTACACACCCCAGATGGGACTCGAACCCACAATCCCTGGCTTAGGAGGCCAGTGCCTTATCCATTAGGCCACTGGGGCTGTTGACTCTGCATCAGCTGGTGTGTTCACATGGAACGTGGCCTTTGTGTGAGTCCCTGAATGTGTTTTGTGTCTGTGTGGTGTCTTTCATTGTGACCTACACTGAACACTAAAACGTGCTTGTGTCACCATAGACGTACATTTCAGGGGCGACACAGAGGATACGTCCCCCTCAAACACTGCAGATTTATGGATGTTCCAATGCGATGGCAACTGAATATAATGATCTCATTGCACAGTGTAAGTCACACTGAATCTAAAGATATGTGTATTATGTCTGTGAATTCAGATTTAATGTTGTGAAAGAGCGACCAAACTACAACTTCGCTTTCACCTCACACAGTATCTTTGCCTAAAGTTGAAATCGGCAGCAGATCAGGATGGACGGCCATTACCTTGCGTCCTGAAGGTTTTCCCACAGAGGTGACACTGGTAGGGCCTCTCCCCACTGTGTATCCGCAGATGCATGTTGAGGTTGTTCTTCTGGGAGAATGCGTGGCCACAGAGGTTACATACAAAAGGGCGCTCATTTCTAGGAGACAGAACAAAACAGACTCAGTCAGTCTGAATAGTCTGAATTAATCAGGACTGAAGCAGAAAAAAACCTGTTCCTCTACCTGTGAATAGCTTTGATATGCATCTGCAGGCCGTTTCGACTAGACGCTCGATGGCCACACTCCTCACACACAAATGGCTTTTCACCTCGATGCTTGGCTGCTTCATGCACACGCAGCTCCGTCCGAGTTAGGAAGGTTTTGGGGCACTGGGGACACTAGAAACAACACATTGTCTTAACAGAAAAACTACAATCTTATGTATTTGGGTTTAAGTTTGAAACCCAAGTTAAACAGCTATGTACTGCAGGTACTCACTGCATGTGGTTTGGGATAACCGTGGATCTTCATCATGTGAAGAGTCAAGTTTTTCTTGTACATAAACTGCTCAGGACACGTCGAACACTGAATAAAAGACACCATAAGAAATCTCAATTCAGGTTCGATATGGTCTACTATCATCCATGTAGGTTAGGTGTAGGGTTTACCTTGTGGGGCATATCTCCTGTGTGGGAGACAATGTGCTGACGTAGCTCCTCTTTCGCATTAAATGTTGAGGAGCAGGTCGGGCAGGTGTAGGTCTGGAATTACAACAGAACAAACACTGAAGTTTCCTGATACTGAACACAGCCGAAATCAGGGATGTCCTGATCTGATCTCAAAGATCAGGATTGGGGCCAATCAAGGCACTTTTTTAACTGATCAGTATCTGTTTTAATCTAAGCCTGATTCTTCGTTTACATCCTCTGTCACACAGGTGTTGCAAAGGGAGAGCAGAGTGTATGGCAGGATGCTAGGGATGCTACTTTTAAAAAGTTTTCTAAATCAATAATGGATTAATTTTTAACACTTGATACAGACCACAAAGGCAGTTCTATTATATATGTCCACTGAGATATAATAACGCTGTCCTATTAATGCTCGCTTGGCTTAAATATACAAATTTTGACCGGAGGCCATTAAGCATCACAGAAGTCTTTTTCATGGTTCCCATTGCCTGCTAAGCCCAAACAATGCTCTCTGCTTGCCAACATGGAACTGCCTGTGGTATAGTTGCAGTTATCAGCCTGCCATTGTCCACTCATTTCATGTGGCTTTGTCCTTTCCTTCCAATATCATTGTGTTATTGTTGTCAAAATCCAGTTTGCTATGGGAGATAACAACAACAACTTCCAGGCAGCAACCTACCACACTGAAAATGGCAAGTTTTGGATTGTGCAGTACGACAGCCCTGCTTTTTTTCAATTTCTGTTTCCTTCACTCAGCTTTGCTCAAGACTTTTGTCACTGCTTTAAAGAGAAACTAACACACCAGAGCATTTTCTCACCAAGAGCAGAATGGCAGTCAGACCATTACATTCTCCAGAGTGGGTTTGCTGAGCTAGACTACTACAGTGTTAAGAAGAGGCACCATCTAGTGGAGCAAACAGGTACTACAGCTATTGTACAACACATGTTCGGACATGCATGCAGAGAATACAGGTTTTTGTTGTCTTTTGGAGCTTGTGTAGCAATAGTAAATTCTACTTTTTTGTCGACCTCCTTCACCATTATGCCCCAAATAGAGCTCTCAGGTCTGGCCAACAAAAACTACTTGCTATACCACAAACCAAGTACAAAACCCGTGGTGACCATGCTTTTCAAGCTCTGGAATGCTCTTCCTCTACAACTGAGATTGGTCGACTCCTGTGAAACTTTTATGAGGCAGTTGAAAACGTTTTTATTCAGACAGGTCTTTGGTTTAAATGGTAAATGGTCTGCACTTATATAGCGCCTTTCTACCTTTTTACCGTTTACCAGTGGCTGCTCTATTTTATTTATTGTTTTTGTTCATGTATGTTTTTGCCGCTCTGTATCTTAGCTGTTACTCCCGTTTTATCAGTATTACTACATATACTTTTACATTTTTACTGACATTATTTCTGTTTTTATCTTTCTGCTATTATTGCTGTAAAGCACTTTGTGATTTTTATCTGTGAAAAGTGCTATATAAATACATTTTACTTACTTTACTTTATTTCACATTTCATTTTAGACAGTGTCGTACAGGAGCTTCACAACAAGGTTCCTGACCACCACCACAACCACCACTTGGATGCAGAAATTAAAGTTTTTTCTTGCATTGCAGATATTTTCAGTTGTCTAGCATACACACTGGATGGATTTTAATAACTTTAATGTACTTAAAGTGTGTACTATCTTTATAAAATGGCCTCAGATTTAGGCTTTTTATTGGCAGATAATAAATATTAAATGACTCAGATTGGGTTCAAATAACTTGATCGGGTCAACCCTGTCTAAACCTGTTTTTTGGCCTCACTCACCTGCACTCTTTTTTGTTTTAAAGATTTATTTTTGGCCTTTTCATGCCTTTATTAGAGAGGACAGGACAGTGGACAGAGTTAGAAACGGGAGAGAGTGGGGAAGGACATGCGGTAAATGGCTGAGGTCTTGACTCAAACCTGGGACAGCCGCTATGCCTCTGCATGTGGGTCACGCAACATAACCACTAAGCTATCAGGGCGCCCACTCACCTGCACTCTTGCACAATCTCGGACCTCATGTATTAAAAGATTCTCCTTCCTGAAGTACCTCTTCCCACATTTGAGACAACCGAAGGGTCTCTCTCCTGTATGCCGCCTGCAGGGAAAGACGCATTAGTGGATATTCTTCCAGCAGCAGTTATAAAGTAAAATGGAGGAACCCTCTACCTGTTGTGGACTTTGAGGTAGTATTTGCTTTTGAAGGATTTGTCGCAGGTGGGACACTGCACCGAGTCCTTCTTGGAGTCTTCCTCCACAGCCTCACCATTCTTGTTTTTGTTTGTTTTACTCTTGCGCTTCTGTGCCGTCGACGTGGACGGAGGTGAAGAAGCTGGCTCAGCAACGGGGACGTACTCCTCATCTGTGTCCTCAGTGATGCCCTGATAGTCCCCCACATCATCATCATCTTCTTCTTCAGCTGCTGTTTCTGCAGTTACCTGGCCAACACCACTGTTATTCATGTCTATCTGTAGCTCTGTTCCCTGCGAACGACACAAGACAAGTGTAATAATGAATGTTGTGTTCATCTTTGCAAACACCAGTTTAATTATCTGCACAGATGTGTACCTCAGTTTCTCCAGCTGGCTGATCGGGGTTTTGGTTCTCCACAACAGCATCTCCACTTTCTTTCTCCACAGGGTTATTTGTGGCCCTCTTGTTGTCAGAGGTGTGGCTCTCGTCAACAGTCACCAGTCGCTTGGGGCCCTTCACTACACGACCAGAGCGTGTTGTGGTGGTGGCAGCTGCAGTTAGACTGGCTGTATTAATAGCAGTGTCATCTTTAGTGACTGTAACCGAGTTCTCCTCTTTGACTGAGGTTACATCTGACGCTGACTTCCTTGGTCTGCCTCGTTTACGCTTCACAGGCGCAGGATCCACAGAGGTTTCCTTGAACTGCTGACAGAGTGTAAGGGCCTCTGGTACGCACAGGCTGGTCGCTGCATGCTGCACCTTCTCCAGGTTGTCAGGACCCAGCTTAAGCTCTCCGGTGTAGACGAAGTTCAGCAGCAGCTCCAGGCCGTCGTTGGGACACCCCTGCAGGCAGAGCTCCATGCTGGGGGAGGTGGGCTGCTGGAACAGTTCACTGAAACAGGCGAGGAGGTTGCGATGGGCGAGGTAGACCACCCCATCTCCCACATTCAACGCTGCATCACAAAACCTGCCTGCTGCCCTCTGCTGGTTCAGGGAGGACAGGACACGCTGTGCATGGTTACTCTCTACTGCAGGCATCCTTCACTGTGGGCTGCTGCTACATGAGACACATAAACATCATACTGTTACAATTCACTATTAGTTAATCTGCCAGGTATGTTTATAGTTTCAAGTCTGCTAATGTTTGAGAAACCGAAATTGATAATAATCTAGGTGTTTTTGACTTTAAAAACTTACTGAAGCAATTAATTTTCTATCACTGGACCAGTCATTTCAGCTCTAAGACAGGTGCTGTACGCTGCTGTTTATATGCACACTGTGTATATTTATCTGTTACTGCTTATGCATAAGCTGTGCGTTATGTCTGTCTTTGTTTTAGCTGTCTGCTGTGTGTGTGTGTGTGTTTTCTCAATGATTAACTGTTCAATTTCAGCTTCTCACATGTGAGGATTTGCAGCTGTTATTTGTCTTAACTAACAGCAGAATAAGGATCTTTGAGTTTTAGACTGATGGTTGGATAAAACCCGCATTTTTTAGGATACCACATTTGATTTAAGGAACTGGGATGAGCATGTTTCACCATTATAAGGCCAGATGTTGAGGCTAGTATTTGAAAAAAAAAAAGTCTTAGTAATTAATTGGTAGTGACAACAATGGTAGCTGTTGATCCACTGGTACATTTGTATGAAAGTACATATTTGGATGATAAACCAGAATCTGATCATCAGTAGGGGAATGTAACTAAGTACAGTTACTCAAGTACAAATCTGAGATAATTGTTCTTTACAGGAGTATTTTGTTTTCATGCCATTTTATACTTAAATAAATAAATATTGTTTTGTAGTGCTTTTTTATGCGCTACATTTGGCCACATTTCAAATTAAAGTTTGTGCATACAAAAATTCTGAAGAGTTTATAATATGCGATGCTTCCTTGTAGATTAAACTAACCAACAGTATAAGTGGAGCTGATTGAAGTATTAGTACTTTGTTTGAAGTTAAGGGTCATACAAATATATAAATATGTAAATATAAATAAATATTTACTCCACTACTGATGATCCTTTCACAGATGTGCTGTATGAAGCTACAAATAGCATCTACAGTGTTAAATATAAGGATTTGGAATATGTGTTGAACATTTAGCAGGGCTGCAAATCAGCATTTCCCAAACTCCAAGATGACATTCTCAGGTGTCTTGTTTTGTCCACAAACCCAAAATATTTAGTTTACTGTCAAAGAGCAGCAGTGGTGTCCTAGTGGTTTGTAAAGTGAACTTGTAACCGGTGGGTCGCTGGTTCGAGTCCCCGGACTGGCAAGAGGTTGAGGTGAGAAAGTGAGGGCGACCGCTTGTCCCAGTCACCACCACTGTGGGCCCTTGAGCAAGGCCCTTAACCCGTCACTGCTCCCAGGGCACTGCACCGCGGCAGCCCACTGCTCCTAGTATGTATAGTTAAGGTTAATTTTGAATAGGATGGGTCAAATGGAGACAAGGAATTTCCCCAAGGGGATCAATAAAGTTTAGATTATTATTAGAGGAGGAAAGAAACCAGAAAGTATTCACACTTAAGGACTTAGAATCAGAGAATTTAGACTTTTTTTTCTCAATTACTCAAACCGATTATTCGAGCATTAAAAAAAAGGTGATTGATTTGATAGTTGGCAACTAATCAATGAACTGTTTGATTATTTGAATGATTCTCCTGTGTTACTTACTACTGTATTACTAATAACAACCTTAATCATGGTGAAATTAAAAATAAAGGCTAAATACGTTCTAGTATATTTTAAAGTAGTAGTATTTGTACAGTTGAGACAGTTTTCTTGAAATTCTTGCAAACCCTTACCCACCTACGCACCTCCACGTTTATTTCCTAGCACATCTCTTTAAAGACGCTCCCTTAGCGTGGTCCGCGCGCGACAGCTGCATCTGGAGACTCCCGTCCGCAGTATCGATGAACAGTGATTATTAGCTCTCGATCTCTCAATGAGCTGCACGGGATCCGGGTATAACACAAACAGACTGACAAAATAGCAAAGCCTCGCTGCACGCAGCTTGTTTTGGTTTCTTGTAGGCCCCTAAAAACTGCAGAAGGAAGAGGATGTGACGCTTTTTACGCGACGGACCTCCGGGAAACGTTTCTGTTGTCCGACATTAAACACCAAACAATTCACAACAGTAACGATAAAATATCCTAAACTAAATTATTATTTGCAGCTACGTGGCCTTTTGATTATTTTCCTTCATGCGAAAAAGCTAATACAAACACAAGTTGTTTCTTTAAATACTTCCTTTTAAATAATAACACTCCGGGAAAAGCCATAGTCGACCATCTAGACGCGGCGTCTGTTTGTGGCTCACACATGTAAGCTAGCCTGCTAGCCTGTTAGCATTGCTGTATGGGCAGCTGGCTGGCTCCTTGGCTTCACTCCGGCAAATTATTAACACTCTTCACTCACTAAAATCACCGAGAGTGGTCTCTACACTTCAGTATTGTGTTTTTTTCTTAGCGGGGGGTAAGTTTTCTCTATCAGGTTGCTACAACGGTAGCTAGCAGCTATTGCTAGCCCCCTGTAAATGCTGTGGTAGGTGACGTTAGCCGTTAAAACTTCACCACAAGTTTAAAATCCAGGCTTTATTGTTATATGACTGTTTGTTCCTCTTGAACGGTGAAATTATTCATCACTCAGCCTCCCGTGTTGAGTATATGAAGTATCGGAAACACATGGGTATCTCGTTAGCATGATTAGCTTATCTCTCAAATGCTAATGAATTGTCAGGCTGCAAAGTGAAGCTAAATTATGCAGATATGTATTTTAGAAATAAATAGGTGGGTAATTCCTGAGTGGTTTGTTGTCATTCTTAGTTTTTTCTAGCTAATTAAACCTGTCCTTACTGATGTAAACATTCTCTCTCGGCAGGCTCCCCCCTTTGTAATTGTTGATTACAGGATCATGAAGGTGAACAAAAACACACAGGCTAAGAGTAAATCTCAGAAGTGGAAGGATGTTAGAGGCAAACGGAGCAGGCCTCCCATCAGTTCTTCTGATCTCAACTCTAGTCCTGTCATGGCCAAGGTGATAAAGGAGCACCAGGTGTCTGTGAAGAAAAAGCCCTCCGTCAAGAGACTGAAAAATAAAGCCAAACCCGTCTCTGACCCCAAGATAATCCCTCCTCAGTCTGGATCTAAGAAATCATACTCTCAGGCGAATGGAAGTTCTGTGTTTAACTTGGACAAAGAGCCGGATGACTTCCAGGAATGGAAGGAGTATTCCCAGTTAATTCACAAGAACGGTTTGGAGACCTCAGGCGATGTGGAGGATGTCCAGCCGGGCAGACTGGAGGGAGAGGCTCTCCATCACTGTGCACAGAGAGATGATCGACAGAACCGTGCAGTGCTTGTTATGCAGAAGGCTCAGGTATGCTTCAGTGCATTTTTAATATATTTGACAACAATCAGGCACACATTAAACCAATGTTAGTCCATCTCAGTGACTAATAATTACATTACTTTCCTGCAGACCCTGTGTTTCCGTGGGAAGTGTTTTGTGACCTGTCTGTACGGTCGCGTAGAAGTGATGGGATTCACTATTGAAGAAGGCCAGCAGTCGTATCCACTGTTCTCTCCGGCCTCACATTGTCCGCTGACCATTAGAGCAATGGAAAGCTCTGATGACAGTAGAAATGACAGAACACGGGCTTCGCACATCCTGCAACAGTATCTCACAGCAGGTAAACGACTCGGCCGAGCCTAAGAATTTATATGGGAACACAAGTCAAGTCAAGTCTTTTTTATTGTCAATTTGGCAGTATGAACAGGACATAAAGAGGTTTGAAATTACAGTACTCTTCAGATCTTTGGTGCAGACAACATACATTAAGTAAATAATGACATTAAGTAATACAATTCTACTAAACTAATACTATAAGGCACATAGCAGATTGGAGAAACAATTTAGTGCAAATGAGGTAGTGCAAATAAGATGAGCAAGTTACAAAAGATAGTTTTGAGATTGTATTTCTTACTGGACTGTGCTTTTTGCAGCGTCACGGAAGAAGCTGCTAAAAAGTGTAACTCCAAGCTCAGCCATCATCCTGTTGGAACCCATGGAGACGCCTCTGACACGGTTTCTGTCAAGCTTCACGGATCTCAGTGAATTGTTCAGCCCCCCTGTTGTAAGCTGGCTACTGAATCAAACAGTTTAACCACATGAGAACATTACTAGCATTTACACACAGCCTATTGTTAGGATAATTCTGACATGTCAGTCTAACAAAAGCTTTTCCTTACTGTGTGTTTGCAGAGTGAACTCATGTCAGCTGTTCTTGACACGCCGCTCAATGGTTTGGGGATGATTCCACTGGCCAGCACCATCGAGGGCCTGAAAATGCCAAAGAGCTACCAAGATGCCCTTAATACAGTGGTCAACGCTTGCAGAGGTAAACCCCTTTCAGACATGCATCTCGTTACTAAAATGGGATTTTACATGTTGGTCTCACAAGCACCACTTTTTATTCACTCCCAGAACACGTTTAAATAATGTAAAAGGTGCAGCAGCAAATAGTTCAATACAGAGACCTATCAAAAGTACGTATTTTTCTGCCTTTTTAGGAGCACTGTGATAAATTCAGTGTGAATTCTGTTATCTCCTATGCACAGAGAAAATAAAACCTGTTAAGAAGCTGTTAAAACACTCATTTAATTTCAGTTGAGCCTCTAAAATTATATATTTTTCTCATAGTGTAAAGAGAGCAGCAGAATTCAGCATCTGATACAGTTAATTCATATTTTTTCCTCGGTGGAAAGAACATTAAATACATGAAAACATACAATAGGTGATTCACAGTAAAAAGCAGAGCAAGTGTCCCTTGCATTCTTAATAGTCATTCATTGCAGTTTTACCAGCAGAATAAGTTCACCTCTGCTGCAATGTGGCCTGCAGGAGAACAGAAACACTCGTTTCCTTCACATCATTAAACTATTGAACTCACCTGTGTTCTCAGCGGTATCACTGTTGCTACATTTTGTGAAAGAATTGCCGTTTGTTAATCCTGTCGTGGCAAAATAGAGCCATAAAAACATTTATGTAACAGACCTCTAAGTCTGAATAACAAAAAGCTATTACTTACAAAAGACTGGTGAAGCCATAACACAAGACATGTCTCTGATTCACAGGAGATATGGACGGTTGTGCTGTTATTCTTGTATGTGGGACCAAAAACGTGGGAAAGTCAACATTTATCCGGCTCCTCGTCAATACCTTATTGAATCAGTAAGTTCTCTCAAGGTTGACACACCACACTGTCTTTATTTGTATGTATGAAATATATACGTTACTATTTTTGTATATTAAGATTTTTTTTTTGTAGAAGTTGGTTTTTAAATAGTTTTTATGATCTTCGTTTGCTACATCTTTGGCTGTGCTTTATTTCTCTGCATACTCTCCTTATTGTTTCTTTGTAGCACCCTATTACAGTTTACTATGTTCACTGACGTAATATTGTCCATAGAGCTTTTTTTTTTACAGTTAATCTTCACATGTAAAAGTAGTCGGTGTGACGCACAAGATAATATTATGTTCTGTTTTTTTCTGTAGCACTGCTAGTGTAGACTACTTGGAGGGTGACCTTGGGCAAACAGAATTCACTCCTGCCGGTTGCCTGTCTTTGTCAACAGTCACAGATCCACTTCTGGGTATGTTCTTTTATCCTCTTGTCGCTTCACAGTTTCACATATTTTTCTTGATTCTATTATTTTGTTTCTGTGTGTTTGTGTACTTGCTTATTAACAAGTATGTTAGGTGTTAATTTGACAATGTTAAGATGTAGCTGGCTCTGTTTAGAGGTGCTGGTAGGCTGATTTTATTTCCTTCAGACAGATCCAGGCTACCAGTTTTCCAATTTCAGTTAGCTAACAAGCTGCTAGCTCTAGGTATTTACTGCACAGATATGAGAGAGGCATCGACTTCTCATCTGAAGCAGCAATAAAACAAATAAGCTTGTTTACCGAAATGTTAAACGATTAATTTAACCCTTTAAGACCTGAGCCTCAAAATGTCCGCCTGGTCTTTTTTTCTTATTTTGACAACAAAAGGGTCAGAAAATTGTGCTTGTGCCCGTTTTTTCTGAAGAAACTTTCAATATCTGGCAGTTATTTACAATCTACTGCCTGTTATCAGAGTAATGGTGGTTTAAAATGACGTTGCGCTTTACATCCAATATAGTGTCATTACGGTAATTTCATACGGATACGAATTAAATTACCGTATCCAAATGAAATAACCGTATCTGAATGAAATTACCGTAATGACACTATATTGGCTGTAAAGCACAACTATGTTGCGTTTTACAGGTCCCCCCAGGAATCAGTTGGATTTTTTCCGATAGTGCAAACCGTGACGTAATTACGGTATTCCAAAGGGTGCTTGCCCAAGCGTGTCGCCGATAACGCACTAGGACTTGAAGGGTTAATCAGTTGGCCCATGGAGATTTGGTTCCAAACCTCTGTTACTTGTCATTCACTTATCTTCATTTCCACATAATCAAGTGATTCATACTCTGAATTAAGAACGATATGCTTCTACTTCATCAGCTGTCGTCCTGTTTTTACTGATCTTATCTTGTGACATCAGTTTCAGTGGATGACTTTGTTTTTTCCTTTCC
>OMNN01098537.1:3682-20526 GCA_900302755.1 Chromis chromis
GATTAGAGAGTGAGACTGGAGACGAGACAGACGTGACTGGGGTCTTCTGTCTGCCCCCAACGACTACCTCTGCCCATGATCGCTGGTGGTTGGGTGTAGAGCAGGAGGACGGCCGTGGGCAGGAGGGTTTCCAGGGTGCCGTGTCTTGGAAGGCCAAAGAGAAAGAGGCAATCTGCATCAACTGCTCGTGGGCCACCTCCATACACCTGGACAACACAGCGTCTTTGTTCCTCAATTCATTGGAGAGTCAGGTCAGCAAACTTTTTATTAGCTTTCATGAGTTGTGGGTCTTCTGCAGGGTGTATGGAGGTAGCCATGTAGCACTGAGCTTGGCCCGAAATCAGGTTGTATCACACATGTAAGGAGGAACTTCACAGATATTCTTCTCTCTAATCTCACACGTGAAAACACTACAAGACTGGAAAATAATGGTGCATCACGCAATACAGCATATTACTAAGATTATGGTGCCAGAGGAAGCAGAGCAGCACGTTGCTGTGGCAGGAAGATGTTTGTTTTGCCAACAGCCCTAGAAAACTAGAATAAACATTTCCATAAAAGAGGTGTTGACATTGAACCTTTGTAGTTTGCACTAAAAATACAAGCCCTCAGTCTTTGATTCAAAGTTTAGTTTGTTATCCAATATATATTCCCCTATATAGTTAAATTTTTGATAATTTTCTCAAGGTTTTCATGACCAAGGAAGTGAGTGCTACAGGACAAAAGTCATTTAGAGTTTGGTACTGGAATGATTATCGAATGCTTCCAGAGGCGAGGAACCTTACAAAGTTGGAGTGATTTGCTGAACATAAAAGAAAATATATTAGCCAGCAGCTCTGCACAGTTCCGAAGTAGACAGAGACCAATATTGTAAATGGTCTGCACTTATATAGCGCCTTTCTACCTTAGTGGTACTCAAAGCACTTTACAATGTGTTTCGTATTCACCCATTCACACACACATTCACACACCAATGGCAACAGAGCTCCCATGCAAGGGAGCAACTTAGGGTTCAGTGTCTTTCCCAAGGACACTTTGGCATGTGGAAGGGCTAGGGATTGAACGGCCAACCTTGCGATCAGTGGACAACCCGCTCTACCACAGCTACCCTATTGTTTGTTCCAGAACGTCTCTTCTTCTTCACTCCCCTGAAGAGACACTGCCAGGTCTCTGTCAAAGAAGCAGCATAGAAGCCATCAATTGTCATATTGGGTTGTAGGTCCTGCTGCTCGAGTCACGTCTCCATCAGGGGGATGAGGCAGGCATACCTGTACTCTGATAGAAACTTGTCAGTAAGTTGTCTACCTTGTTATGGAAAGACTTATGCTGGCGAGGATAATTGAGGGAAGGGGAATCTTTGTTGGCCTTGTCTCGACAACCTCTGGCATACACCGGCACCGGCATCCTGCAGTTTTCAGTCATCGATCAGGACTCCCACAATAGCCCGCCGTTTCACTTCCGTATCCTGTCGGGAAAAGACGGCAGGGAGTTTATGCTGGAGAAAGATGGAACACTGGTGGCCAATCAAGTGTTCAGACGGGATCTGGAAACTGAATTTTATTCAGATACAGGTAGAGTCAAACAGCTGCTTAACCTCAAACCTGCAAGGGTGGCCATGGTCCAGAGGCAAGGAACCTTATGAAGTTGCAGTGACTTGTTGAAGGTAAAAGAAAATATATCAGCCAGTGGCTCACAAAATCCTCCCAAAAGTGACAACAAAGTGCCAGAATAATGATAAGGTTCAATATGGGGTGAGTCATTGTTGCCCCCAATGGTCACACACAACCTTTTAACACAACCATCTAACACACACACGCCAACTGCTGCCACTTGTCGCCATTAGTAAAGCGCCATGTATCACCTCTGCTTTCCTGCATGGGATAGGGCATGTTCTTCATTGGGGATGCTAGCTTAGCCATTATTCTCCTTTCACCCACACCTTCACTGGGTCAGGGGTGTATTCCAGAGCTAGTTTCCTTACTAGTTAACTAGTCTTTTTAGTCTCTATCTGTTGGCAGTCGGCTGATGCCCCAGCAGACCACACTATAGAAGATGGTTGATGCCACTGCAGTTTTTCTGTTACAGTTAATGTAATATGTTAGAAATTGTTTTGTTTTTTCGAATTACATATTTTGTATTTCATTGAGGGCACTTTAAGAGTGACAGGAAGTTGTCAGTAGCAGGATGTAATGGGTCATCAGGAAATAAGTCAGCATGCAATAGAGAACTGCTGTTCTGGTTGTGTCTGAGCTTATCCAATGATATCTGCATACACCTTATACCTTTGGTAGCGTTTTGGGTATGTAGAGATTTATATTGCCTTTATTTCCATTTGCAAAGGTTTATTTTTGGGACAGTGTTACAATTGGGAAGTTTGTTGTTAGAAAGTTTCTCCAGCTACTGTACTAATTGCTGCTTGTTGATATTCCACAATAAACTCATATGAGAGTAATTACAAATAAATAGAATCACAGACAATTGATTTGTGTTAAAGTATGTTGTCACATTTTGAGGTTGAAAAAATAGAATAAATACATATACATACAACAGTAAGAAGCAACATCTACAGAGGACTTAATTCATTTTAAATAGTGAGTTGAGATGTTTACAATGTAAACCGATCAGGCCCTGTAGCAGCCCATGCCAAGAAAAGGACAATATACATAAAACACATTTTGTGGCAGCAGGACTCAAACATACACAAAACACAGTCAGTCCACTTTAAACTTGATGGGTATATAACTGGGGACCCAAAGAAGTGCAGTGTCAGGTTTTACATCGAATGAACGATTCTTGAGAAACATACAAATATAAACATTACAGTATGTAGGACTGAAGCAAGTCAGTGCTGTAATGACACCAGTGGTGATGTGGTCAAAGTACAGATTTCCCCACAGCATAAGCTGCAGCTAAAATTTTTTTGTCCACAATCATCTAAAATGTTGGAATACGTGAGTGATTCGTGGAGACTGCAATGACAGACAGCACCGCCCTCTTTACCTTTTATTTCTAGCCAAGCATTATATAGAGTACTAGGATTATGAATACATGTTCAGTTAGTAGTAGTCGCTTTAAAAATATATTTTTTTTAAATGTGCAGGAGCATGTTATTGTTGTCTCTTAATAATTAGATTTTTTTTTAGTGTTAGGTTACTTTAGATGGGTATTTTAATTTGTTATTCATAATCTAGTCTTTTTTTATTTTTTGTTTTGTAAGACCAGGGTTACACTATAGGCACCTTACGTTGTGTAAGTAGGCTGGCAGGTGTAGGATTATGCACTGGGGAAGGCCAGTGGGTTTTCACTGGAGCATACCAGAGCTTTGCTTGCTTACTTAATGGTGAGTCAAGGCAACGAAATTTCGTTAACATGTGCACTGACAGTGTGTCTGTAAATGACAATAAAGCAAGTCTAAGTCTAAGTCTCTAAGTCTACTTGCTTGTACTGGAAAATAAAACAATGAAAGACATAGACTTTATTTAGACAGTGGATTTTTTATTTTTTTTTTGCCTGCATTGCCATTGACTTTGAGGTTCATTATTTTTCTGACAAAAAGGGTCTAATAATATTATTGATATCATAGCAGTGACATGGAAAATAGGTGGTAATGACTGAAATAAATGTCCCAAAAATTATTTTTTAGAATAATTGATGCGAAAAATGAGATGTTATATTAGTTGATTAATCAAAACAATGTGCTGGTTATACCTAAGAGATGTTAGCGAATTTGAGATTTAATGGTAACATTTTCATAACCCAACGCAGTCAGTGTCAAGTGTGATGTAGTTAAAATGAGTGCTTGATTGCTGACATGGGGAAAACTGCAAGCAGCAATATAGTGGGACATGAAATAGGTCAGATCTGAACAGGCACTGCACTAGGTTGGAAAAAAGAGTTGCTTTATTTATTCCCCTCTCTCTCTTTTCTTTTTTCTTTCTATTTAAAGGGGCTCTCTAGCTGTCAGTTCATGTTCTTCATGATAGTCTAAATTAATTTTTTTCTGTCCCTGTGTATGTGTGTATAGATGCCAGCTGTGCTGTCCTGTCAGAACAGTGTGAGGACCAGCCGTGTCCTGCAGACATGCAGTGTGTATCAGTGGAGGCTACCAGAGAGCGCTATGCTTGCCAGTGTCCACCAGGCAAACTGGGAGAGTGCGCAGGTGCGTGCATAAGATTTAAAGTCTCTATGAAAATTGTATATGAAATACATACTTTTACATTTAAAAATGCTTTTCAACCTATTAAGAGCGGATAAAACATATACAAGGACCTGTGCATGTGATTAGAGGGTGCTTTTTGTTTTAATGGGTGCTGAGAGTGATGTATAACATAGTGCATTGTTCTGGGTGCAGGTCATTCGTCTCTGAGTTTCTCAGGTAACAGCTACATCAAGTACAGACTGTCTGACCGGCTGCAGACGGAGATGAAACTCAGCCTAAGAATCAGAACACTGCAGAGCCGAGGAATCATCATGTACACACACACTGAGCCCTGCACTATGCTTAAGGTACATGCTCACACATACAGCCATGTTTCCATCACTTCAAAGGCTATTACACTGTATTATACTCATTTCCTGGAGAGTAACTCTCACCCTAACCATCACCACTGCTTGTCTAACCCTAACCATGATCTAACATTACATTATCAGTATGCCAAGTTTTTCTTAAGATATAATGATTTACATCATCAGACTGTGTATTATGTATTATGAACATATATCTTATGATTTATGTTCCTACTACATGAGTAATACAGTTTAACAACACACACAAAGGTGCTTGTCAAGACATGTATGAGATCAGTGCTCAGTCACAAAGGGCATAAAACTGCTGCTCTGTTTTTGTGAGCTGAGAGAAACAGACTGACAGAAATTAAGAAAATGTATCTAATTCAGTATACAATGTATATAACATCTATTTTAACTACAATTATAATTTGAGACCAATACCAGTTCAAACAAACAAACAACTGTGTGTACTTGCTGTGTCAGAAGAGAAAGATCTGGAAGCATGTTTTACATGGAAATAATCCCCAAAAGACATTCCAACTGACAGTTTGATAGAAGGCATGTAGTTGACCAAATTAGTTTTTCTTTTGAGAAATGAAATGCCTGACTGGATACACAATGTAACGTTAAAGGTGTCTGTGTCTGTGTCTCTGTGTGTCTGTGTGTTTGAGCAGTTGGAGGAGGGGAAACTGTGGTTCCAGATGGCCTGTGGTCTTGGTGGAGCTGGAGGCGGAGGTGGTGATAGTCACGACATTTTGGGAATCTCGGGTCGCCGCATCAATGATGGAAGCTGGCACACGGTGGCGCTGGAGCTGAATCACAACTTTATCAGCCTGGCACTGGATGACAGCTATGTTGAGCAACGCCGTGGATCATCATTCGTACAACCTCTCGCTCCAGACAGAACTATCTACTTTGGAGCACTGGTCAGTTCATGAGTAGCTGTAGCTGACATATGGGGTTTTATGAACACAAAGGCAGCCATGCTCTGCAGCTTTAGGGCTTAATTTTAATTAATGTAGCACACCATCTAATTGGCAGAGCTTGTTTTGTAGTTGAAAGTAGAAGACACTTCTGATGGCTACTAGACAAATGTTGGACATATGTTAGATATATGGTTTTCTATCATGCCCAGTGTTTGGATTTGTGATCAGAGTCTGTGAGTTGCTGTACTGCTCACACTACCAGTCTTAAAGGTAGAGTAGGCCACTTCTGAGGAAGTTTGAAGTTGATTATTAGTTCTTCTTATTATTCTTATCTTAGTTTTATGAGGGGTTGAGCACCAAGTTGTCAGGAAGAAGCTGGGTTGTGTACATCTGTGTGGGGCCTTCTTTAGCCTGGTTTAAATGCCAACCCAGCAGCCTTGTTATTGCCTCCTTTCCTGACGCTGCCTTCTGCATCTTCTGTCTGGTATGGTGATCCACTGGGACCCCGCTGAGTGAGCAATCTCCAGTGAGATGTACTCATTTTGATAATTCCTGATGCAGTCTAATTCACACACAATGTGCCAATGACAAATCTTGTCGGTTTTATATCAGACATACAAAAGAACCACTTTGAGGAGGGCTAAGAAACTGCATCGCTGCATGCCACCATCATGTTTGCCACAGAACTCTCACTACCAAATTCATAGATGCGCATTGCCATGGCAAAAACACTAACAACTGGGCTAGCTGACAAAAAGAGAAACGTTACAACCTTATGTGCAGTAAAAGTGGTGGCTGTGGCCCAGGTGGTTGAGCGGGTTTAATAACCAGCCCCTCCATGTGCCAAAGTGTGCTTAGGCCAGACACTATACCTCAAGATGCTCCCGATAATGGTGTGTGAATCTATGTGTGAATGGGTGAATGACAAACACAAGGTAAAGCGCTTTGTGCAACCTAGCTAAGGTTTCAAAGGTGCAATCCAACGGTGGACAATTGACAATTTTTGTCTTGGCCAAAGCAAAACAATCATTATGATATAAAACAAGCCTGTAACATGTAAGCATACAAACAGAGTTGAGAAATTATCAGAGTTCATTGTTTTGATTGTTTTTATTAGCCAGGAGAACCATAGAGCCAGTGGCAAACACGATACTTTCCCAGTAGAACTGGAAATAGTGCCCACTGCAACTTGCTGTTACAGTTGCTGTGTGGAGAAGCCCGGTACACTCATCATGCCGGCAGAGCGAAGAAGCAGAGCCTGAGGGTGCTGAAATTGGCCTCTTGCTTGACATTTCCCCAGGGTGGAGAGAAGTTGCTGTTTCTCACACATTCTCTACAACAGGGGTAGCCAACCTTGGTCCTCAAGAGCCCCTATCCTGCATGTTTTAGATGTTTCAGTCTTCCAACACACCTGATTCAAATGACCAGCCCATCATCAAGCTCTGCAGAAGCCTGATAACGATCCTGATCATTTGAATCAGGTGTGTTGGAAGAGGGAAACATCTAAAACATGCAGGATAGGGGCTCTCGAGGACCAGGGTTAGCTACCCCTGCTCTACAAGCTGCTACTGCACAAAAAACAACTCATTGCAAAAATAAGGGGCAGCAGTAATTTAAAAATACTCTGAATACCCCATTTCCTTCATAGAGCTGGTTCGTGGCTATACTATTATCATTCAGAAAGGTAAACTTTCACATAATCTATATTCATAAAGTGAAATATTTCAATCCTTTTTTGTTTTAATTTTGATAAGTATAGCTTATAGCTTGTAGCGTAGATGTAGCCTCACGCGACCGCACCATATTATGTAGCATAACTACACTTTATGATTAAAATGTGCCCTTGTTTACAATCAAATATAGAATTAGTAATATATAAATTAATCACCAATATTCCAGAGTCAGTATTAATAATTTATCAAATCTACTTGTATTGATCAGTCTTATAATCAGAAGTCATGAACTCTGATTTCATTGACCTCCAGTTCCCAAACAATGAATGTATAATTCGGTTCTGCCGTGTATTTCTTTAACTGCTACTACAAACAAACGATAAACAACAATGATGTAACAAACAACAAACAGTGAATAAATGAATGCAGGTAAACAAAGTAATGAATTAACTGTGATCGTCACTGGAAGCAGTTAGTAGAGTGGTAATCAATTTAGAAGTACTTTGGAATGAGAAGCCAGTTGTAATTTCTAAATTCACTCGTTTAGCAGAAAGAAAATGATACTTGCGTAGCCTTTGTAGGAGGGAGAGAGATAGAACTACAGCAGGATGTGTAGCTGTGAGGATCTGCTGGATGAGTTGGTTCAGGAAACCAGAGATAATGTGGCACCTTTGAATAGTTTGAATAGTTTAAAAAGTGTACCGAAAAAACTATTAAGAGTCAAAACTCACAGTTATAAAGAAAACATTTGCACTGTTGCATTGTAAAGAACCCTTAAAAGGAAGCCAAAGTTACATAATAGAAAGAGCCCACAATAAGTAATGAAAATCCCAGTAAAATAGTATAGAAAGCTCGAATAAAACTATTTTGTAAAAACCCATAAAACAGTAAAAGGAAACTGAGTAAAACAATGGAAAAAGCCCAATAAAATAGTAAAAAAAAGGAACCCACATTGCATTTCAGTGACTTTCTCTTTTATACAGAAAGTTTTGGAGCACCTAACCAATCATGGATGTGTCCATCCCAAGGGGTGGTCTTGATCTTCACTGTCCAGGAGAGGTCAGAGGCCAAATACCTTTAGAACTTAATTTGAGGTGATTTTTTAAACATACAAAATCCAATTGTTAAATATCTATGATGATCAAAGATCTAAAATTCCACTCAACGTGTGATTAAAATTACTTCAAACATGATATGTTTATCTCATATGGTTCCTGAGATAATATAAAAAAGTGCATACAAACTGTGGAATTTCAGGATATGGGAAATTTAGAGTTATTCAGTACCAGTCAAAAGTTTGGACACATCTTTTCATTCAATGGCTTTTATTTATTTTAATTATTTTCTACATTGTAGATTAATACTGAAGACATCAAAACTATGAAAGAACACATATGGAATTATGTAGTAAACAAAGAAGTGTTAAACAAACCAGAATCAGTTTTATACTTTAGATTCTTTAAAGTAGCCCCCTTTTGCTTTGATGACAGCTTTGCACACTCTTGGCATTCTCTCAATCAGCTTCATGAGGTCGTCTCCTGGAATGGTTTTGAATTAACAGGTGTGCCTTGTCAAGAGTCAAATTGTGGAATTACTTGCCTTCTTAATGCGTTTGAGACCATCAGCTGTGTTGAGTAGAGGTATAGCAGTTTATATTGAGTTAAGGAGCCTGACAGCCTGGTGGTAAAAGCTGTCTCTTGTGTTTTGGTACACACAGTCAGGCTCCTGTACCGTCTGCCAGATTGTAGCAGGCAGAAAAGTCTGTGTGCTGGATGGCTGTGGTCCTTAATAATGCTGCGTGCCTTCCGCAAACATTGGCTGCGGTAAATGTCCTGGATGGAAGGAAGACTGCTTCCAGTGATGTACTGTGCCGTCTAGACCACTCTCTGTAGTGTTTTCTGGCTGTAACTGGGGCAGTTCCCATACCACACTGTGTCCTCAGCCCGTCAGCAGGCTCTCAATGGTACACCTGTAGAAGTTGGTGAGGATGCTGGTCTTCATGCCACACCTTCTCAATCTCCTCAGGAAATATAGCTGCTGGTGAGCTTTCCTGACCACAGTGTCTGTGTGCAGTGACCAGGACAAATCCTCTATGATGTGGACGCCAAGGAACTTAAAGCTGCCCTGCTGTCTTCTGAAGTCCACATCATCCCTTTAGTTTTGCTGACGTTCAGAGAAAGGTTATTGTCCTTGCACCAGCTGGAAGTCATACATCCAGCAGCAGATGGAGTTCTCCAGACCCACATTACTGAGCTTTGAAACCAGCTTGGAGGGAATGATGCAACTGAATGCTGAGCTGTAGTCAATGGAAAGCATTCTCACATATGTGTTTCCCCTGTCCTTTGAACAAAAGCCACAATTTATTTTTCTGCAAATTAGTAACTGTTTGTTGAAGTAGCAGGATAGGCTGCTGCTTTACTGTGTCACAAAAAGAAACTGAAAAATGAAACTGGATTTTAGAGAAGACTTGAAGCAAAACTGATTTCCATAGAGACACACTGTGAGGCTTTCATTTTAATACAAAAGTTATGTGTCAAACAAAAACTACCTGCCTGGAAGAATATTTTTGCAGTTATGCTCCTCAGATTTTGGGGCACCCTGTTGATATGATGAAATGTGAATGAAAAGCAGACCAGAGGAGAAAAAGTGAAACAGAACTGAAGCTTTGTGTAAATATTGTACATGTAGCTACACACTAAAAAAGAACAATTAGGAAAAGAGTGCAGAGCCAGAGGGAGCCTCCTCATGAGCCAACATGCCCATAAAACCATTACCCTGGAGGTTTCCATCTTTCTTGAAAACATTTTGCATTAGGAGGGTGACCACGAGAATGATTTTCAGAAAGATGTCTGGCGATAAGCGGTAACAGTATCAAACTCAGCCTAAATACAATCTGAAGAACCAAATATAACCACTGTTATTCATAGTAGTTGTCCACTTGGTTGTCCACACTTTTCATGTGGACAACCAAGTGCATCACTCTGAATACGTTAGAGGACAGACCAACATGGCTGGCCTCTCACTCCATCTTTCAGTGGTTAGGGACAACTAGAAACACTTGATTTTCAACATGGTCAGACAGCCTGTCAGGAAACCACGTCTTTTCTTGCATAAGCCAGCCTTACTGCCAGTAACACAATACTTCTTCATCAGCCTTAATATGTTTGCTAAGCAAAAGGTGTTTCTTCAACAACATAAACATGCTAGTAAGTAAAAACTGCTGATGTCTTTGGGATAATATTTAAAGTGCAATCATGCTTTTTTTTTATATCACAAAAGCAAAATGTGTAGTAATACATTCAGAAATGGTGCTGAAGATAGAGACAATAAACAGAAGCTGAACTGATGTAAACTAACCTTTTTACAGCCTTACAATGAAATGAAGAGTTTTCACTTGGTGTAATTTTGCACATAATACACAACATATCCTCATATTTGATCTGTTTACAGATTTTATTGGCAAAGGAGTAAAAAGTGTGTTAATAAACTGAGAATCTGAAAGCAAAACTTCTTTCTTCTGTCTTATTGTGGAGTCAGTAGCTAGACGGCATCGCAGCAGCAGTATGGGCATCCAAAGTGTACTGTGGAATCACAGCACTGGTTTTCAGTATGAGACAAACCAAAGATAGACACTTGCACTGTTAAAGGCAAAGCAAGGCAAGGTAATTATATAGCACAGTTCATACACATTGGCAATTCAAAGTGCTTTACAAATAACCCTAAAAAGAACAGAGACAATAGGTTACTACTGTATACTACATTTTCAAATCAGTTTGCATAAATCTATGTCAAACTAAACCATAACATTCCATAAACCTAACAATTCCCACTTGAACAGCACTTGGCAACACGAGGGAGGAAAGTCTTTAACAGGAAGAAGCTCTGGCAGAACCAGACACACCTGCCCCTCCAAGCATTTGAGAAAAAAAAAGCCTGTAAAAAATTGGTCTGGACCAGTATCTGGAGGAAGATGCACCTCTAGAGCCAGAGATGTCACGTCCCCAGCAGACTATTCCTATAGAAGCAAAACAAGGATTGTTGAGGTACATCTGATCAATTAACAAAACGTGTATGGAAGCTTACTATGTTAAGTGCTGTGAGACGACGTATGTTGTAAATTTGCGCTATAGAAATAAAACTGAAGTTTGGTCAGGTTGTTTTGTTTGTATTTGGGTATACGTGTTCTTACAGACACATGGAGAGAACACTGGCAGGGCACAACATTTTATAGAGATAATCAAAAGCTAGGGAGGGAACTGTTACAATGAAAATATCCAGACCCAAACACAGAACACACACTTGGTTGCACAGTTAGAGGGTTTAATGTACCAATCATCTGTGATGGTGAAACCAGGAGAGAATCCAGAGGAAACGCTGGAGCAGGTGAGTGGCTGGCGTGGGAATCTTGAGAAGCGTGGTCCTGGATGACTGGAGGCTGGAGCAGACTGACTGTGTGGGGACTGATTGAGTGTAGTGTCTGACATGGTGGACTGCAGGCTGGCTGCTTGTAAAGCTGACTGGCAAGAAGATGACTGGAGGAGACCGGAACCATGAGAGCAGGCTGAACCATCTGGCCAAAAGTGAAGTGACGAGTTGAGGTTTAAATACAGCAGCAGGTGATTAGAGGATGTGTCAGGAGAGAAATGGGTGGATGCACTCAGGCACAAACAGACAGGGAAGACAAATGGGGACCAACCAGAGATAATAGGGAGGAGAAAACAGAAGAAACCCGATGATTAGGGAAAGGAATAATGGCACCATGACAGGAGGAGGTAGCAGACTGTAGCAGACTGTAGCAGACTGTAGCAGACTGCCTCCACACATTATTTGATCAGTTCATTCTACAGGAGTCACATGTGGATGGAAACCCTACAAGATTAGCAACAATATAATGAAGACAGTCTGTTTATTTGATAGTAGGTATGCACTGACTAAATGTGTATATTTTCCTAGTACTGATAATAAATACTTGAGATGTATTCAGAAAGCAAAACAATCCCTTAAACTTGGAGATTAGAGGTTTCCAACTATAGCTCAACTCCACACTTAGCCAGTAACAGTACATTGACTTTACAAAGTGTACGTTGTTGCCAACATTGATGTCTTTACTGGTGTTGAACAGTGATTTAACAGTTCTATTAAAAACACATAACCTTGTGGTGCGGTTTCATCACACATGTTCAGACGCTGTGGAGAGCAAAACATTTTATTACTAACACTGGAATAGTTCAATTTGTATATTATTATACAGAAACTAACTGCTTTACAAAAACAAAATGATACAATATCACATGTATGTACAGTGTAGTAAATATACCATCTCAAATTGTACACAAAGTATTTACAATTGTCACACGTACTGCAGTAAAAACAAAACTCAGACTAATACTCTACAGACATTAAAGTTTGCATAACATCAAATAAAACATGCCACATTTTGAGGTTTTTCATCTTTACAAACCCATGACTGTTTTTAAATTAGTGCAAGTCAACCACTTGTTTAAGAGGTTATGAATACATAAACCTTAATATTTTCATTCACACACAAGTCAAACTAAAACCTGGAAACGATGGCGATCTGCTAACACGGTGCTCATATAAAGCTTGCCTTCAGATTTTTCCTGGTTGTGTTTTGTTAAAGGTACACTAGCTGATTCTTTGATTTAGGGTCTGTGGACATGTTTTAGGATGAAATCAGGGAGTGTAGCTTTAAGAACAGTTAGGCGTTGAGGAGTGGTGAGCAGAGCCATGGACTGACTAATACAATGACATGTTTTGGTGGAAACTCAACACTCAAGTCATTAAACATGTACTTTCTAGGTTCAGTGGCCCTGACTTCACATCTTAAAATCCTTCCAAGTGGAACATCACAGCCACTTTGTACCGTGATAGAAAATGTGACTTAAACAACTTAAAGGTGATGAAACTCGATGCTTGACTTTGATCTTGGGCTTATTCTATTTACATGAGGAGGGCTAATGTTTCATTAACTAACACGCATCTGCCAGTCAGTCCAGCTCTAGAGTGTTATAATAGAAAAGCTAAGCTTGAAAACCTGATGTGCAACAGGTTTTTGACACATTATATTTATTTGTCCAATAACATCAGTTGCTTCAAGGTCTCTGTATGCTTCAAACCAAGTATTCTGTTGAACATTTGTGAGTTGACTCAGAGGAACTCTGACTGAACCTATCTTTCCAAAATGACAATGACATGCACTTAGTTACCTATCGGTCTGTAAAAGTAGACAGGGTTACACCCACTCTCCTTTGTCATGTGTACAGCTGTGAGTGTGTGTGTGTCTTTTTTAAAAATCCTGTGTATTAGATCACAGTGGACAACAACTAATGCTGCAACTTGAACACCTCACAACATCCTGACTAAAGTCTAGCCTGTAAGATTTTTTCCCCTTTCTCTCGCCTTGTGTGACGACTTCCACAACCAACAGGAGCACCGAGCGAACACGGAACCCATACTGTCCTCTGGACACATGGATTCTTCCCAACATCAGTGAGTATCACACACACACTGCTTCGGCTGCCATTGTTTCATTCTTGTTTCCGCTAGTCGTTCCTTAACACTTTTTTCCCCACGACATCATGCAGGTTCACAAAAGACAGAGAGCTACGATTGGTCTTTAACCAACACCTAGTCTGTCATGTCTCTTTAGTTTGGACACGAATTTCTGGCTCTAAATCACCTGATCTGATGTAGTGAGCATTTTATCAGGCAGAAACATTGTGTAGCCTGAAGCTGGTATCAGAGATCACACGTGTACACCCTGTAACTGTACACTGTTATCTCTATTTGTATGATTCATTTCCCTTAGTGACGGGCATCCCTTCTGTCTCACCTCCCTATTGGGAACACGTGGAAACATGTTTGCCTTCAGATGTGCTCAGACAATATCGTAGCAACTTGTGTGAAGCACACTAACTTATCTGAAAATCATTCCACTTCCTGTAGCTCCAAACAATGTTGAGACTTTTCAGCAGTGGGAAAAAAAGATTTGTGTTTGGTCCTGACTCACTTTATATCAGCAACTCTGTTAGTGAGTCAGTGATGGAGGGCAACACAAGAAGTCAAGTTTCTGATGGACTACCATGTGTTAAAGTGGACGATGAATCCATTATCATTCTTATATGTATTCTACTCATTCTTCCCTTTCTGTCAGGCTGAATTATCAAAACATATCCCTAAGGCTGTCTCTACTGTAAATGTCCCTTTCCGTAGCATTAATCTAATGATCGTGTAGTGACTGAAGGAACTGCAGACAGAAGAAAAGAGCACATTTTGTCAGACGACTAAATACAAGACAAAATATCTGTACTGAACAAATGTATCCATACGATGACATGAACACTTAAAAGAAATGTCCGACACTGAGCAACAGATGTGTGGAGATGCTGCTGAGACAAAAGTAAAGTCAGAGTTGTACAGCAATACTCAACTCTTTTCATGCATAGATGTTAAGGCAGGATTGAAGCATTTTAACGGAACAACCTGGGCTGAGCTGTGGACGGTGGCACCACCACCATCATCACCTGCTCATACCAACAATCCCGTCTATGGCAACGTGTGTACACAGCTGCTGACACAACCAGTCCGAGTGTCTGAACACAATCATTTATTCACTACAAATCCTGTGACCACTTCCAAAGCATCGCGTAGTGTTTCTGATCAGTCAGTGTCTCTACCCTCCACATAGCCACTGGTTCAAACATTCAAATCAGATTAGGCAGATGAAACATGCTTGAGTGTATTAATCCATCACACACTGACTGCACTGTCAAAGGGGCATTACTGTGGTGCAGTAATATATGATCCTGAGTGAGATTAGACCGTTACTAGTGTTGGAACATTTTAAAAACCCAATAATTATATATTTTCCAGCACTCTTAAACATTTTTAATATAACTTGTTCTGGTGGTGGAGGTAGGGTGGGGGACATGTTACAGTGTAAAAATAAACCTGTAAAGGTTCTCTGCTGGTCAAACTAATGGAAACACTATGTAAGACAATAAACCTAATATTTTACTACTGACAAATACGGATGTATCTGTGATGACCTAGCATCCAATGATGTGTTGGTCCTGCAGATGTACATGTTGAGTTGCAGAGCTGATCTTTATCGTGTTCTGTTTTAGCACATAGAGATAGAAGAAAACACTTAGGAAGCAACTCTCAGCTTCCTCAAAGATGAACACAGTGAAGTAAATGGAAACCAGTGGCTGCTTGGAAAGTAAGAAACACAACCGATGATCTCAAACACTACAGCACATATTGGAAAACAGCCAGCAGTGATGCAGAGTTGAAGGGTAGTAAATGAGGTGAAGCAAAAGGAGCATTTTCTAGATGTGTGCAGAAAATGTGTAGGAAAGCAGTGCAGAGCAAGCAAGATGATGTGCTGCTTATAGATATGCTCTGACAGAACGGAGGGGTTGGTTCAAAGTTATACAGCTAGATTCCAACATCTCTCAGGGGAAAAATCCACAGTCTCATGCTCTTAAAGTGTGAAATCTCCTCAGGCTATGTGAGCTTGATAAGTGGAGTGACCAACATCCTGTGTTCTGTGTGATAGTGTAGACTGGGAGCTCTGTAATCATGTTTTGAGGGTAAGGGACCGTAAAACTAAAGCTTTACTGTGTCTGTAGATTTGTAAAGTATTTCCTATTATTTTACTACATTGCTGACCTGCTGGAAAACCCTCAACAATGGGCTGTGTTGGAGTCAAAGAATACCCCCAGAGAGAGTCAGTGCTGACAGCCGTCCCCATAGGTTTGGTCAGTTTCTTAGCAACTGCTTTGATAACATATTTTCTGATCAAAGATGAAAAATAGTTTTTGGCTGAACGTGCTCAGACAACATCCAACACTAGTATTTGAGAAGTTTAGTTTGTTCTAAGTGTGAAAGTTTACTTGAGCCACAGCTCACCGACTCCACACTGTGACCTTCTGTAAACTGCTCACAGCATTGACTGCAAAGGCTCTAATTACTCTGTGTTGTGAAATATTTTTTGTAGTAAATGTTTTCCTGTTCGACAAGAACAATATGGAAAACAGCATGCTTTGGTACTGATATGAACCATAAACTGCATTAAAATGAATGACATGCCAGCTCCCCAGAAGTGAAGCCAAAAGATCTTGGAATGGGCGTGTTGTTTGCAAGCACCGTGCATGCAGCAGTGACCAGGGGTGGAGTCTCAGTGTTGAGGGCTGGGCAGGAGGCGGAACCTCAGGACCACATCTAAGCTATGAGCACAACCAATCTATGGAGAAAAAGTAGTTGATATGTAGCTAGCCAGCTAGCAGTTACTAATCATTGTAATCTAGAAAATGGTAAGTGCGCAGGGAGTGTCCAAGATGGTAACGGCTGAGTTACATTAAGTTTAAGTTGTGTGTGCAAGCATTTGGGCCAGGCAGGAGGCAGGACAAAGAGGGTCGCGCCCATTTCCAAGATATTTTGGCTTTACTTTTGTACAGTTGGAAGGAAGGGGTGACATGTGACGTCGGCCATCTTTATATACACTCCATGACATGAACAGAATGGTACTGTCACCTCTTCTGTGAATTTTCCAATAATAAGTAGCCCTAACAGTCAGTGTCAAAGCTTCTTTTAGGGTGGATTTTCCCTTTAAAGGGACCATAGAACAAACCTCTTATGATTCTGGGTCCAACTCAGACTGATGAGGTGAAACCAATGGAGATCTCTGTGTGTGTGTGTGTGTGTGTGTGTG
>OMNN01098537.1:20546-36300 GCA_900302755.1 Chromis chromis
GTGTGATGGGATCAAACATGACACTGTCCATAGTCTCTTTTCTATTCAGATGATCATTGGAGGTAATCCTTAAGTCAAGTCCACATAAGAGTTAAATCTCTATGCTAACAGGCAACTCAGGAGGTTGGCATCATATTGCACTGAGCTGACATAGTGATGTGTTCTCCCTGTTTACATACAAATAAAATTGGTGGTGGACAAAGAAGTTGGAGCACTGAGGATTATTGCCTATTCCACAATTTTCCTTGTCACTGTGAAAACAAATTAAAATGCTATGCAGCTGGAAATACAGTTCAGAATAAAAAGAACAAAAAGGCTAAATAAAAGCACAAAAAACAAACCAATCAAAAAGCTTGCAGCTATTTACACAGTTGCATTTTCCCTAGTGTTTTGCAATCTTTGTGTTTGGAAAAAAAGATGATTTTTGGAAAGTGTTTGAACAGAAGAAGCTTTGTGTAGCAATATCTACTTGTACAGGATAAATACTTTCAGGCAAAGGGGTATATGGATGATTGTATATTTGACGATCATTGGAGGCCGGTCGTGACACAGCTCGGGTGAACTTGTGGTGATATGGACGGCTTGCCTCCATAATTAGTACCTGTTATGTGTCCCCAGCAAGGACTGATTTTTACTTTACAAACTGTACAAATTGAAAACCCCTGACAAAGGCACACCATGGAGAAAACGTCAACATCTAAATTTGCACTAAGGACTAGTTATACATAATCTGTCTATGTAAAATATGTACAGGACTAGGAGAGGGGAGCTGAGATGTCCAAGCAGGTCCAGAGTGAAGGTCCTGTCTTACAGATCCACCCCCCTGCCCCCACTGCTGTCATTTGGTCCATCTCACTGACACAGGAGTGTTTAGTTATGGGAAAGGCCAGAGGACGTGCTGCAGATCAAACTTCAGCCTAAAGTTAGAATTCCCTGTCCAGCCCATCCCTGTGCACTCATCCAAACTCAGCCACACTGTTTTCCTATCAGCCTCTTTTGCGGTTTCACATGTGACCTCGCTCAGTGCAGGAGACTCAAACTGCTGCTGAATGCCTTTCCTTCTGTGAAGAGCTTTAACATCGACTCCAGTGGAGAACAAAAATGGTTCTACAGAAGGTTCTCCAAGACTGCGCGCTGTTAAAAAGGAAAGATTTGAAAAAAAAATCTCAAGCAGCCCAATTTAAATTTACCCTTATTAATATTCCTCCTCGACAAAAACACAAAATTGCTTGTTCTGCCCAATGCAACAACCATTAAGAAGTAAGAGGAAATCAAGAGTAAATGTGAAGTTCAGCATGAGGCCTAGCAGGCTGGCAGACCTGGGAAGGGGCAGACAGGAGGAGGCGGATGAGGGTGTGTGGGGGGTGGTATTCTCTGGCTAATCAGACAATCTTCTTAATGCTGGGTCTCTTGAAGCTGCCGGCACTGCGCTGCTTCTGGACCTGACTGGCTGATCCGTGGCGAGTGCGACCTCCACTGGACAGAGCAGAGCTGGGGGACAGCTGGACATTCTCTTTATCCACACCTGGGGGACAGACAACACACTGCCTTAAACCATCCATTTGATCCTGTATTTTCTCAAACAAGAGCAAGGACATTATACATCATATCTGTTTAACAACTTAAGAGCAGAAGCAAAATTCAAACTCTAAAATTTCTTGTGACTTTCCTCTAATTCTATGATTTCCCACTGTGTCTACCTCATCCTTCACCCTAACACAGTGACATTAGAGGTGAACTTCCACAACAGGGGAATTTTGATCTGCTGTTTTCTGTGGAAATGTACCGTAGCCAACTGATGCTCTGTTAATCACATGAGCCTTGCCTTGTTTGTCCATTGATTGTAGCAGTTTTTTCATGCAGGTCATAGATATGAAGACTAAGCTAGAGCTTCACAGCACAAAGTATGGAAACACGCATTCTCAAGTGGCATATATGACCAATTAGTGGCATTCACCAGTTTTCTCTCATGCAGAATTTGGTCCAGCCTGGTGGTACAACTCATCAACAGACTGCCTTTCTCATCAGAGGGAAACACACTTGTATGACTTAACAATCACAGTGGTTTCATCTCAGTTAATATGGAGTTTAAATATGATACTGAAACAGATTCAATACAAAAAAATCTACTTAATGTACATTATTGAGATTTCATCATCTTAACAACATGGCTGCCAGTTAGATTTGAGTATTTTTATTAGATTATTAGATCACAGCAGCCTTGCATCCAGTGACTTGAATTACATAAAATGTCTTCCTCAGGGTATCTGTCCAGTATCATCCCCTGCAGCAGCCTGGAATATTTTCTCTAATACCTCACTGGCTGTTATTCCTTTCCTCTCAGATCAGTTGTGGATCACCGCTTTGGAAAGAAGTTTACACCGAGTAATTTTGCTCACATCCCTGTCTGCTGATCAATACGGACTTTTAGTACGGACAGCAGATGTGCATGTGGTTCCATTCCCTCTACATTACAGGATAGGCATCAGTCTGCCGGTTGCATTTCCCTCACATTGATGACAGAAAAAACTGTGGATGTTTCTGAAAGGCTGTGACTTCGCACAATTGACATAGCAGCTGGTTACAGTTTGGACTGTGGGACTGTGTCAAGGATTGCTTCTGAGGTGTACCAAGCAGAGCAATTCAAACTTCCCACTGTGTTTGGACACTATCAATGTAAAGCATGCACAAATCAAAGCACCTCCAAATTCTGTCAGCGGCTACTTCAATTACAGCTCTTTTAATGAATTCTAAAGGTGTGGATGATTGAGAATCTCCCTGTACAGTCTCCTTATAACAAACATTTCTTTGAAGCATCATTTGTTTTCCTGTCACATGCGCAGTAAGTGCACTGGCAGCGCAGACAGTCCCTTGTGAACTTAGGTCGATGACAAAATTCACATCATGAGGACCCCTGTGGTCATTGATTTGTACATGGCATACATCAACAGTTCCCAAACACAGTGGGAAGTTCCAAATTGTCTAGAAATCCTGTGCTGTGTCCATTATGCCTGAGATGGGAAGGCAACAAACTCCAGCTGCAGGCTACTCCATAGGACTTTGCACATTTTAGAATGAATCATTTCCATGGTGCTACAGTGCAATCTGTAACTAAATGCTATATCTGGTGAAAAAAAGTGCAAAGTCACAGTCTTTCAGAAACATCCACAGGAGCTCTGTGTGTTTGTGTGTTTGATTTTAGGGGAAATGCAAACACCTACATGGCAGACCCTGTAATCTAGTACGAATGAAACCACATGCATGTCAACTGTCTGCGTTTAAAAATCCACAACGGTCAGCATGTGGGGATGCAGAAACCATGAATTGGCCTTACCTTAACTCATTCCCTCTTTATTTCTGTCACAGAGCAGCTGCTTTGATGACCCTCCAATGATAGACAGACTATTAAAGCTTACTTCCTCTAAAATCACCTCTAATTATGCTGATTCTCGCTGCTGATTTCTCCTTGTCAGGCTTTTAATTTTACTCGTGCTAACATTCCTTGGAATGCTTTGCTGTCACACCTGATTTTCCTTAAGCCCTTATTACAAACTCTCAAACATTTAACCTTCATCAATGTATCTGACATGTCTTTTATCCAACAACAGGGGGTGCTGTAACATAAGCAGGTGACCCCCTGCATTTCTGAACTCTGGTGCAGTTTTGCAACCCAGGAATCGTGACTCTTGAGAAGCTTCCATCTCTTAATAAAACATAATATCACAGTATTAAAGACAACAATGTGAATTTCACAGTCTGGGAAATGTCTTACTAGTCCTAGAGTGTGACTTGAATCAATGACAGATTTTAAATTGACCGTGACAAGGTTTAGAAATCAAAAAGTTAAGTGGACCAGAGAACAAAGGGCATGAGAGGAGGAGGCTAAATATTCTGGAGATCATTTCTATGTAGAGTATATGACGGTGAGTGTGTATTAGAGAGTGAGACCTGGTGAGTGCTGTGAAGTGGCCAGTGAGGTCATGGAGTTGGACAGGTTGAGGTTGGCAGTGATGCTCAGCTGGCTCTGGCTTGTTGGGGGGTACGGGGAGGTGGGTGTCCTCAGCTGCTCCTCCCCTCGCTCCTCGTCAGCCGCTGGCAGGTAGCTGTCAATCAGCGCCTCCAGAAACTTGACAATCAGCTCGGCATAGTCTGGTATCTGGGTTTGCTGCAGGATTCACAGGTGTGCAGAGAGGGGACAGAGAAGATGAGAAATGTTACACTAATGGCTGTTAATAAAGTCTTACAACAGTGCTGACTGGGTAAACACTGCTAATTATCTGATCTGTCATCAGTCAGTGTGACCTGCTGATGAATGTATAACACTGTGACCAAACACCACAAAACACCTTGCTGCACAGTTTCTACATGAAGTAAATGAAAACAGAACTCTAATCACTGGGTATCATTCAAATGACTCTTTTTACATTACTGGAAATGTATTGGGATTGTGGTCACACAAGGTCAGGGGGGATGCACAACTACAAGGATCATAAATGATCTGGGAAAAGTATACACTTTGTGATGGCCTGATGAAATGTTCACTTTCAACATTCACACCAATGACTTGTAAAAAGAACTTGGCCCAAATTATTACTCTTTTAAGACACAATCTTGTTCAGTCTACATTTTTATTAGTAGTTTAGACAGCAGAGAAATGCTTGGAATGCTTTTCTCTGCATTCTAAACTACAGGCTCAGACGGTGGATAAACTGAAAGACTGCATAAAGGGTCAGGAAAAGATGAATAAGATTATTTTTTAAACTTTCAGCTGAGAGTCTTTGGGCATGGTGCATGATGGCACAGAGTTGATGGAAGGAGGGTCCCTGTAATTTAGTATGTGGTACTATTTCATTCTGTAACATTAACTGTCTACTTACTGTGTTTCTATCTTGTTGAGCTGCGTGTGTGTGTGTGTGTGTGGTTGTGTGCGCATGTTTGTGAGAGGCTGATGCTTCATATATCACCCAACCAATTGGCAGGCTGGTAGCAGAACTGTTGTGTAATTGCTTAGTAAGCTGAATTTCTCCTGCAAAAGCTGCCTCAGAGAAAATGATAAAATGGCAGGAGGAAGCATCATTCATACCTTAGAGAAGGGTCCAGCAAACCTCCACAGTCCATTAAAGCCAAAGCCTGTGAAATGACAAGGAGAGAGTGAAGGTGAGAGATGAGGAGAGGTAGAACGGAATACGGGGGTCTTCCCTGTACATTTGAAAATGCTTCCTTACAAAAGCTCAAAGCTGGCATCCTTTTCATTTAACTGTCGCAGCTTTAGGACACATCCTGTTTTAGGCAACATTCCAAACTATAATCTGAGGAATTAACATGTTGAGCCTGTACAAAGTGAAAACATCAGCAGGCCTTACTTTGTAAGTAAGAGGGCTGGTACTGGGGGGGCGACTCCTCATGGTACACCACACTCTGGACAATACCGTGGACGGGGTTCAGGAGGTTGGTGTCCTGGCACATGGACAGCACAGTGTTGATCTTGGAGTCCAGCAGATTGTGGCTAAGGAGGAGACACACACAAAGACACCTATTATGAATCCTCTATGAAAGGCACATGGCACTCTATGTAAGTGCATTAACATGAGCTGACAGCTTGTACTGTGGCTTTGATCAAATTACACCTCTCATTTTTGTAATGCTACAAGTATTTTTATACTTCGACACTGTGGCTAACCAGCAGTTAAACTTAGGGTTTGTCTTACATCTCAAGAGTCCGAAGAGAGAAAACCATGGTGAGGTACAAATAGCGGGTTTATATTTGTTTACACATATTTGCAGACTCACAGGAAATCCATCAAACTAAGGGTCAAAAGGTGTCTCCATTTGCCTTTTTGTCTCCTTAGCCTTTGAATGAAGCTAGAGGTCTTTACAGGTGAATGGAAAAATTCAGTTACAGGACATTTCACTAAGAAAATACAGCAAAGAGCGTAATAATACAAAAAACATCCAACGTCCAAAACATCAGTGCAGACCTGTAGCGGAGATCACCTTTATGTGTCAGGACTCACTGCTACTGCAAATTTGTCAGTAAGTCTCGGGTCAGTTTCTTTGGACAAATAAAAATAATTGACAATGTCCTCATAGCCAGTTACAACTCTCTCTAATAACTCTTTCGCTTCTAAATAATAATAATATTATATATAATCCTGTTGCTGCCTGCATAAAATTCAAACCTTTAACACTTGCTGACAAAACTACAATGAAAACAGCTCCCTCCTACCTGAACTCTCTCATTCGGGTCTACACTCCCTCACTACACTCAGCCAACACAAGGTGCCTGATACAACCACCACAACAGGGCCCAAGGTCAATAGCTAGACTCTTCTCCTCTGTGGTTCACTGGTGGTGGAACGACTTACCAAACTCTATCCGATCTGGAGAGTACCTCTCAGTCTTTAAGAAGAGACTAAAGATCCAGCTCTTTACTGAACACCTTTGCACTTGACAGAGTGCAAAAAGCAACAACAACAACAACAAAAAAATCCTATTACCTCCTGCACTGTAGGCACCAAGGTCCTATTACACTTGAACTTGTTTTATGGCACTTATCCAGGTTGTTTTCTCCTGACTAGATCCCTGCTTGTGCTGTATCTACTCTCAGATGTACGTTGCTTTGGATAAGAGTGTCTGCTAAATGAGTTTTTAAAACTTCCTGCGGGGCGACGTCACCATCCTCTCAAATGGGCAGCTTTCAGTTTGTTGCAAACACTTCAACAGTGAATGTGTATTTGTCCCGTGCTAAGTAGCAAGTATTAGCACCTTACCTCTCCTCCCCAAGTCTCAATACAACCGTAAAGTTCTGTGATATAATTCGGGGAATTCAGACACACACAGAACCACCTTTTCCTCCACTTTGACCTCTGTGCCATCCAAGATGCCTCATTTCAACAAATTTGAGCTTTGACCGCAGCAGGCGTGCAGCCTCTTTGACCTGCGCTGCGCTTTGCTCGGAGCAGCGGCATGCTGTTGTTGCTGCATGGCGTAAGCAACTGAAATGAATGGTTTCAGAGCGCGGCACCGCCGTTACCACGCCCTGTGTGAAAATGAAGCTTGGCCTACTGCAGAGAATCTTAAAAGGTCCAAACAGAGACCAAGATTACTGGTCCTGATCCAAACTGTGGTTGACCAGAATAGACTCAAAAAGAGAGGTCCACTGGCAGCAGCATAATCAGAGCAGCCATATGATCTAAACTGACAGGCATATCACTTAGATCTGCTCAAGCATACAGTCAGACTGGACACATGTTTGGACTAGGTTCCACTTGCATCCCAAGTTGGATCTCAGTCCTGATAAAACATCAGCGTACCTGTAAAAATCTCAACAATACACTCTTAAAAGAACCCGGAGAATTTCAACGCAAAGTATTTCTAGATAGACAAGAAACTTATTAAAAAAGTAAATCTCAGAATGCAAGCTAATAAAGACAGAGGCAAAATGTTGGTTACTTACACAACTGGAAAAACCTTTGGGAAGACAACGCTAGCTTCTGCTAAGTACTCATACAGAATCCTCTGGTCAAAATCATCAGTGGTGTATTTGACCTGGGTGGCCTGGAACACAGAACACAGAATCATTGACATGGTGATGAAAAGTGACAGAGAGTAAAACCAACTTTACAACTACGGGGTGTGTTTTCTCACCAGCACAGTGAGCAGCAGAGCCTGGATCTTTGGGTCAGTGAGCACCTCCTCATCCAGCAGAACATTGGATTCTGATACAGACACCTTGCGAAGGTGAGAGTTTCCAATTCTTTGTGTCTCTGTAATCATAACAGTGAAGCATTACATTAGATTTCCTCAAACTTTTGAATCATATCATAGATTGTAATACCCGCATTGGTACTCTGTCTTGCACTCACCTATCTCATAGTCATTCTCTGCTACGCGCCTCATCTTGGGAGGCGTAGTCATACCAGACTCCATCTCTGGTCTCTTTGGTGCTTTGGAGTCTGATATGAGATGATCAAAGCTCTTCCTGGTGCCTGGCAAAAACACAAACACACCACATAGATTTGCAACCAAGAGATTTAACATGGATGTTACTTGGATGCTCCTCCTATGAAAAAGTCAATAGGAGCTGTAGACTGCTATGGGATAATTCATACCCAAGAGCTTCTTGGTGTTGGCCTGTGAGGGCTGGCCCATGTCCAGACTCATGGACTTGCGTGTTCGTGGGCTGATCTGGCCCATTGTGGGGTAGTGATGGGCTGAAAGGTAGCGATCTGAAACCTGAGGTGACGTCCACGGCTGAGTCTCTTGCAGAGTTCTGAGAAGAAGGTAGGTAGCAGGTTAAAACGTCATAAATGATTTAAAAATCTAGAACCTACACAATGGATGATAAAAACTAAACTTTGGCTATGTTACCATATCCATACTTACAAATTATATATTATGGCAGAAAAAGATTTAGCAGGTCCCAGTACATAGTATGTCAACTGTAGTATGCCAAAAAAAAAAACCCAATTTAAATCAATTCACTTTTATTTAAATAGCCCCATCTCACAACATATATCATGTCATAGCACTTCACATAGGAAGGACAAACAAACAAACAACAAAAAATGTCCTACTACATATGGTTTCATTTTGAAGTATGCAAGCTGGCATGCTTCACTGGTCATTGTGGCAGACAATCCTCAACAGAGTTACATCACATATGTTGCAGTGTCACACACGAGTGTAAACACACAAAACGATTGTGACGGTTAAAGTTTGATGCGCATTACTTTGACAAAGTAGTACGTCCCAGTTGTGTGCATACTGCATGAAACAGTATGTACTTTGTAAGGGCATATGTAGTACATACTTAAAATAATATATATATATATATGTGATACAGGATGCAGCCTAAGACACAATAGAATTGTCACCATCTTTTATTCTCACTTTCTTTAAATTATTCAAACACAAACAAATTGAGAGAGACAGACAGACAGACAGACAGACAGACAGACAGACAGACAGACAGACAGACAGACAGACAGACAGACAGACAGACAGACAGCATTCTAACATGCTTTCATTGACATCCTAATGCAACGGAGGAATAATTACCATGTTCACCATCTTAGTTGTTAGCATGCTAGCATTTGCTAATTAGTTGAAACCTAAAACTAGAACTGAGAGTGATTGGAATGTCATCTGTTTTGGGTAAAATCTCATTTCAAAAAAGCCTTTCATATTCTATAATGAGAGTAATTTCACTAACTTTAAAACATGTTCACTTTGTAATAAGCCCAACTTGCAGTTTGGTTTACTTTATTTATTTATTTTTTACCACAACAAGCCACCTGTCCTTGAACAGAAGCTCTTGATTAGATCTGTCAAAGTAATTTTTATTTAGGCAGGGGAACAGACAGCTCTATTGATCTTCTGGTGTCAAGGTTATTTGGATAGGAGAGAAAAGTTGTGGTGGTACACAGGAAAGGTTTACCCAACTGATTGCACATCAGGCCACCAATCTAGGTCCTCTTAGATTTGCAAACTGACAAGATATAGATGAGAAATATAAATTGTTCCAGTGAATCGAGGATGAATATCAGGGTCCTGGTTTTGACATACTGGGAAATGTATCATTTTAATGATGGCAGAAATGGCAAAACCCTTAACACTCCTGTCCTGTGCCACACTGACAGCATGTGTTTTTTACCAAAACAAGACCCAGGTCAAGCTTTGTATTAAAAAAATATGATAATATTGAAAAAGTCTGCATCTGGAAGTGAGTGAGCTTATAAACATGCTAAATTTCAAGAAGAGTGCCCAGATGTGGTGTGCAAGGATCAGACAACATCCCCCTTGGTTTTGCCCCTCTGTTCATCAGCTCACCTGCAGGTGGGATCAGTGATGTGACTGGAGTAGGTGTCCATGGGCACCGGGTCCATGGAAAGGTCCGAAATCAGTAGAGACTTTCTGTGTTTGAGGCTGCAGCGACTTCGGACCTCCTCAGATACAGTGAGCAGTGCTGCACAGAAAAATGAGAGGGTGGTAATGATGGTCATTGCCAATAGCAGGGAGGACCCAGACCAAGCAAAGCAGCATGTCAACAAGGGTTAACGCTTCATACATTTGTTCTGCTTCACCTTGTGACAAAGTAGCTGTAGCAAAGGGCCTCAACTTTGGCCTCAACTATTGCACATGCAATATTTCAGCCTTTCACCTTTCTCTGCTCTTTTTCTGTAGTTATAATGCCATTATGACTGTAAAGATGACAGGATTTCAGTACCTGGTAGTAATTTCTAATGTATATGGTTGTATATGGCAGAATGACAGGGAGTGTGTTACATACCAGCCAGGTAGGCCACACTCTGAGTGTTGACCTCAAACTTGTCACATTTCAGATGCTTGCTGATGAGAGTCAACAGTGTGTGCAGGATTCTAACTGTTCTCGCTACTGTGGTAGGTGATGGGTGTCTGTAGCCTGTAGAGACACGAGCAGGAAACATTTAGAGATAAAGACAGACAGTCAACAAAACACTGTTCCACATAACAGCTTCATCTGTTTTTACTCTTGGTACCTGTGTCCTTCTGTACAAGTGAGTGATAAACATGTATATAAAATGATTCAACAAACCACACACTGCTTTACCTTTGAGTAGGTGGCCCACCAGTGCAAAGTTGAAATTGGCACTAAAGTTGAGGCCCACAAAATGATCCATCTGCTTACAGTGCCATTCCAAGGGACGTCTGATCTCCATGAACACTTCCTCTGGACTCTGGAGGAAGATATTATAGCAGATGAGGTGCAGAGGAGGCTCAATTTTGTTATGTAATCTTTATAGAAACCTTGTTCTGTCTATAGCTACACATAATCCTTTTCTGCATATATTAGTAGGTATCTTCATGTAATTAATAACTCAATTGTCCTGAAGTAACTCTGTGTTCAGTGTGTGTTCTGTTTTCTTTACTCAAAAATATACAGTCCTCATACACATGGATGTTTTGTACTCAATGCAACTCTACACTTCAAAAGCTTACCAGATCTCATGGCATATCAAGTGCTAAGTACTAAATCTAAGGTCTCTGGACTTCAGATTTAAATTGTTGAAGATGTCAAACTTTACTGACAACAGCTGAAGAACTGCCAAAAGGTTGTGTGGATTGATACACAGCATCATAGAAGTCTTATCAGTGACTGTGTTTACATGCACTTCAGTAACCTAATTACTGAGAGCAACCTGGTAAGGAAAACCACATTGTTTAAATGTTTTACATGTGCTGCTGTAACCTGGTTACTTAAGACCATGAGCATAAACAAGCTTGTTTGTAATCATATTCTGCACTCCCATTACTCCAAACTAAAGGGAAATTTCATTACTCAAACTGAACACCTGACAATATTTCCATGCATCTGTGCTTTGCCATTTGTAAAGATGGAACCTGATCAGACTTGTATTTTGTCCCTTTGGTAAAGCCTCTCCTTTCCCAGTTCTTTCTCTGCTTAGCCCAAGACACTTCTGACATTGTTGGGTGTTCAGGAGTGGCCTGACAATAGGAATTTGATTCTTGTAGTCGGTTTCCTGGACACGTCTGTGCGTGGTGTGTCTGGAGGTTCTGGCTCCAGCATCAGTCCACTGCTTGTGAATCTCTCCCACATTCTTCAATCTGCTTTTCTTGACCATCCTCTCAAGTCTGCAGTCATCCCTTTTGCTTGTGCTCCTTTTCCTACCACACCTTTTCCTTCCAGTTAACTTTCTATTAATATGCTTTGATACAGCACTCTTTGAACAGGCAGTCTTTTTAGCAGTGTACTTTTGAGTCTTACCTTCCTTGTGGAGGGTGTCAGCAGTCTTCTCCATGACTGTGGTTATGTGGGAGTGTCTAGCAGTCCTTAACTGACATCTCTGTGGCCCTCTGTAAAATATTCTAATGTTTTGAGATTGATTTTGTGTGTATATCAATAAATAATATATGGCCAAGCCAGCCTCCCACCCACCTTCGACCCACACCAGTTTACAGAGGATGCCATTGCCACTGCTCTTCACACTGCACTGACCCACCTTGAACACCAGGGGAGCTATGTGAGGATGCTTTTCATAGACTTTAGCTCTGCCTTCATCAGTGTCATCCCCAGCAGATTGGTATCTAAATTGAGTGAACTAGGACTTTCACAACCCACCAGCCACTGGATCAAGGACTTTTTAACCAACCGGCACAGACGGTCAGAATAGGTAATCACTTCTCCTCCACCATCACACTGAGCACTGGCTCCCCAGTGACGGTGTGGTGAGCCCACCAGAGGATCATTAACACCGCCCAGAGGATCATTGGTTGCACACTGCCTTCTTTGGAGCACTTATTCAGCTCTTGCTGTTTGAGTAGAGCAGCAAACATTCTAAAGGACCAATCCCATCCTGGACACTATCTGTTTGACTCACTACCGTCAGGTAGAAGCTTCAGGTTCATCAAATCATGGACAAACAAGCAGAAAAACCGTTTCTACCTCAGAGCCATAAGAAAATGGAACTCATTAATTGTAATCACTCCCAAAAAGCAATGCCGTTAAGTGATTACCACAACTTTCTACATCAGCAAAACTGATAATACAAGTTGCTATGTGTATATTTTTGACTCAGAAGATTTTGTCATATTTCCAGAAAGCCTATAATAAATCTATGAAAGAACCAAACTGCATGATTATTTTTTGCGACAAAGATGTGTTTCAATTATTCCATCATAGAAAATTAAACGTTATAGACTGCCGTGATATACATGGTCTTACAAGTGTATGTAGACTTTTGTTCACGACTGTACATCTGCATATTCTAAAAGATGGAGAGAGGTGTACAGTTACAGCCATTTAAGGCAGGGAGGGATTCTTTTCATGAAACAAAAACCCTTCAAAATAAATAACTCTGACACACAGAAAAGAGTTTTAATGGGTTTAAATAAAACAACACAGGTTCGAATGACATCAGATAAACAGAAAAGAGTGCATGTCTGAAAATGGCTCTACAACACTAGGATCTGGTTAAAACCCATTGTACACTATTGTGGGAACATGTAGTAAATGATATTTAAACTTAATTCTATTGTGGCTGACATATTCCCAGTTTGACACTCAAGAATGCATCAGCAGACTCTCTACTTGAATATAAAATCAATATTATTTAATTGTCTGTGCCACTTTCTTTTGTCTTCTTTTTTTTAGATACATTAAAGTCAAGGATGATGAGCAATACTGCCTCATTTGAACACATTCCTTAAAACACTACATGGAGTAGCAAAAAAAAGCTTGGTACAATTCTTGGCCATGGTTTGAATATTACCAGTGACTGAGAAATATGTTCTCAGTAATGAGAGCATTGATTCTTATGAAACATTTTGCTGCACAACATATCAACCCTTGCTTAAGTTGTTTTAAAGTGTGGTCAGATGTGACCTGATGGGTGGTGCAAAGCCAGTAAGAGCTGTGAAGTTTTTTGCATAAACACTGTTGTGATCTGTTGTTCCTGTTTCCTGTCTATGTGACAGTTGGAGAAATGTACATCAAAATAACATAAATAAACTAAACTAAACTAACATAAATATACTGAAAGTACATTTGTGGATGTTTTGTTGAATCCATTTACCTGTAGAGGTATGGTTATCTGGGGTCAGCTTGCAGTGGCAGCAGGCTAAGCAGGTAATTTAGACATCCCTCCCACCAGCGACGCTTTCCAGTTCCTGCTGTAGGATCTCGAGTTGTTCCCACACCAGATAAAATATGTAATCCCTCCAGCGAGTTCTGGGTCTATCCCAGGATTTTCTCCTAGTTAGACAAGCCTGGAAAACCTCCAAAGAAAGGCGCCCCAGATGCATCCCGATAAGATGCCTGAACCACCTCAGCTGGATCCTTTTGATGTGAAGGAGCAACTACTCTACTCCGAGTGCTCATGCAACCCTGCAAAAACCTCTTGCCACCCCTTTGCCACCCCATGTACATTTTTGTAGATCTGCCTCTGTGAACAGTGTTATGCAGGTTCCTTCTTCATTACTTCACAACACGTACAAATATGGGATAAGTGAGTATTTGGACCTTTCTACTCCAAACCATATAAACTTGAATATTTACTGGATGTCATTATTTCAGGTGATATTTATTTTTGTAATGAGGGAGGGTGTAGCCTAAAGCGATTAGCACAATTATTTTCGTTTGATCCCTTGTTTCCCATAGAGCTTGTGACAGACTGAGGGCCAGTTTGGACCCACAGAGTATACCTCAGGTCTTGAGAGTTAAGTTTGCAATGCAAGACATTTGTTGTATATAGAGCAACATGGAGTTCTATCGCATGTCATTTAGTAATACAAAACTGTGCGGCGTATACAGTGCTACTTGAAAGTTTGTGAACCCACCAAACACGGTCATTGTTTTTGTAAAAAAAAAATGTAAATAACCTTATGAAATGAACATGCAAATCCCAATTTGTAAAGCAGACCTTCCAAATAAGGAACATACAGAAAAAGAGATATTCTTTCATTATTTATTCAACAAAAATTATTTGTCTCTCAAAAAACTGAAATCTGCTATGTGCCAAAGTATGTGAGCCCTTTTAGTTAGTAGCTTGTGGCACCCCCTTTTGCAGCCATTACTTCAACCAAACGTCTTCTGTAACCACTAACCATGTCTCACATCTGCTTATGGGGATTTCTGCCCACTCCTCTGCAGAACTCAGCCAGTTGAGAGAGGTTGGAGGGACGTCTGGCATGTACCGCCGCTTCGGATCTTGCCACAGCCTTTCTATGGGATTGAGGTCCGGACTTTGACTGGGCCATTCCTTGGTAATTTTGCTGGAATGCTTTGGGTCGTTGTCTTGTTGCATAACCCATTTCTGTCCCAGCTTCAACTCCCTGACTGATGGCAGGAGATTCTGGTTAAGAATTTGTTGATAGGCCTGGGAATTCATGGTTCCCTGGATAATACGGAGTCGTCCAGGTCCAGAGGCAGAAAAGCAGGCCCAGACCTTCACATTTCTACCACCACGCTTCACTGTTGTGAGGAGGTTCTTTTCTTGACATGCAGTGTTGACTTTTCTCAAAACATGGGGCCTGTGATTGTGGCCAAATATTTCAATTTTGGACTCATCTGTCCAGAGAATGGACTTCCAGAAGGCCTCTGGTTTGTCCAAGTGCTGTCTGGCAAAGTTTAAATGGGCAACTTTGTTCTTTCTTGAGAGCAGAACCTTTGATGGTCTGCTTAATTGATTACTTGAGCATCCACTTGTTTCACCTGAGTCTATTACCTCCTTGACTTGACCAGTGCAGCTGGGGTTCGCTTACTTTTGCACATACTCCGATTCCATGTTTCACGTGGTCTGCTGGCTACTGACACAGTTCCCTCAAAACAGTTACATGGAATTGATAAACATAAACCTGAAATTTCATAGGTATAAACTGGCTACAACATGGTAAAACAACAGAAAAATCTAAACTACTCAAAGGGTTCAAACTTTCAAACAGCACTGTATGTAAATGACAGCACTTTCAATGGACTTTTCACTACGTCAAATTTATGCCACTAGTGTTTTCAAAAGTAGTCTGCCTAATGAGGATGTGTCCTGTCTCTGGATTCAGTGCAATTTTTGATATGCTCTGTCAGTTATTTTGATATTATTTGTGCGCACACACACACGCACACATGCACATACGCGCGGGCGCGCACACGCACAGTCCTGTTGGGTTACTGTCAGGGTAACTTTGGAAATGGAACAGAAAGCAGGCCGATTGACAAAAGCTGAAGAAGTCCCTTTCTGGTGCCTCTCGATGTTGATGC
>OMNN01098540.1:0-11155 GCA_900302755.1 Chromis chromis
ACACCAGATGCTGTCAGTGGTGCAGGTGTAAAAGTTCCTGAGCACTGTAGGCAGGAGCTTGAAGTCTCTCAGGCGTCTGAGGTGATAGAGACGCTGTCTGGCCTTCTTCACAGTGGTCTTTATGTGAAGTGACCAAGACAGGTCTTGTGTGATTGTCACACCAAGATATTTAAAACTGTCCACTCTTTCCAACCTCAGACCCACTGATGCAGAGTGGATGGAAGACCCTCTGCTTTTTCCTGCTGAAATCCACAATCAGCAGGAGATCATTAGGGCGGTCACTGCTGTCTGTCTGTCTGTCTGTCTGTCTGTCTGTCTGTATGTATGTGGGTGTGTAGGTGGCTATGTCTGCACCATAACTTGAGAACACATAGAGATAGAATAATCAAACTCAGCACAGATGTTCATCTTGACCTAACCTGGTCACCCATTAATTTTGGGGTCAAAAGGTCAAAGGTCAAGGTCACAGGGCTACTTAGTGCAAAATCCCCTTATAATCTATAAGCTTGCAATGATGAACTTTGGTATATCTAAGGGTAGGACTACCACATTGCACCTCTTGGCCTTGAACTTGACCTTTGACCTTGAACTTACTGCCGTCTGTCTGTCTGTCTGTATGTATGTATGTATGCATGTGGGTGTGTATGTCTGATGTGGATATGCAGTCATATGTGTACAGTGAGTACAGCAGAGGGCTCAGCATGCAGCCCTGAGGAGATCCAGTGTTGAGGGTGAGGGGTGATGATGTGTGGTTACCCACGCATACCTCCTGTTGTCTGCCAGTTAGGAAGCTGTGGACCCACTTACACAAGGAGGTGTTCAGTCCAAGGTCACACAGCTTAGTGACCAGCCTGGAGGGCACTTTGGTGCTGAATGCTGAACTCTTACATAGTCCCCCTCCCATTGTCCACATTGGGAAGAGTTTTGTGGAGCATGAAGGCTATGACGTTATCTGTTGATCTGCCTGGGCGGTATGCAAACTGTAACAGATCCAGGGTGGCAGGTAGGGAGGAGGTGATGACGGTTTTAATTAATCTCTCAAAACATTTCATCACCACGGATGTGAGGGCTATGGGGCGATAGTCATTGGGAAAACAGTTGGGAATTACACATTGTGTGAGGTAGAGGTTAAATATTGTGGTAAACACAGGTGCCAGTTGTTCAGCGCAAGCTTTAAGGATTTAAGTACAGTAAAACACTGTGGTTTATGGTCACACATTGTAAAAGAACAAAATACTAGTTGTACATTATGTACGGGTTGGGCTTTAAATTTATACTTTTTAAAAGTGATTTTACTAAATATGATCTGTAATTTAACAAACAAAGAAAAATAACAATTTAAAAATTATTTAAAAAATGTTCAGTTAAAAAAATGTACACATTTTTTCCTTGCAAATAATGGCAAATATCCATCCATTGTCTGTACACCGCTTAATCCTCTGCAGGGTCGCGGGGGGGCTGGAGCCTATCCCAGCCGACTTAGGGCGAGGACACCCTGGACAGGTCGCCAGTCCATCACAGGACCACACACAGGATAAACAACAAAGCACACTCACATTCACACCTACAGACAATTTAGAATAGTCAATTAACCTCAGCATGTTTTTGGATTGTGGGAGGAAGCCGGAGTACCCGGTGAAAACCCACACTGCACAGGGAGAACATGGTGCTAACCACTGAACCACCGTGCAGCCCCATGGCAAATATCAATAAAATAATTATATTTTTTGTTGATTTAAATACAGTAAAAAAGAAATTATGTAATGAAGCATTGTAAGAGAATAATGGTATTGTTGTATTGTTTACTAATGTTTATTTGTAAAAGTACAGATTTTTTATGTGGACTTTTTTATGGATTACCTGTAAAAGATTTTACTAGTCCTCATCTGTAATTTAGCAGAACAGGGAAAATAGGTAAAAGAACAGTATATTGATCAAAAAACATAACAGTTAAAAACTGTTGAAAAACTTATTTCTTTTACCAGGTACTTTTGGTTTTGTTTCTCCAGGTTTGGACATATCCTCACTGCCTATGACCTGATGCAATGGTGAAAATCACAATGGACCAATTAGACTTTATTCTAATATCTCCAGAGTTAAAATTCCAAACTGTCAGATCCATATGTTTTTGGAAAGTGATGGAATTTTTGGAATTTTGCCTCCTAACACCAGCATAGTGGGTTTAATTTGAGGAAATCAAGATGTGATACAACTGTAGACTTTCAACTTTAATTCAAGGAATTTAACAAAAATACTGCATCAGTCCATTTTTTCATACTTATTCTGTTTTCACAGGCTCAAAAGTAATTGGACAACTGACTTATAAGCAGTTTTGTTGCCTACTGTGGCCTGTTTTTTGAGATTTATGGCAAATTAGGAAGATGAAAAGTCTGGAGCTGATTACTGAATTTGCATTTGGTAGCTGTTCGTGGAAACTTTCATATGCAGCTCAAAAGAGGTGTTAATGTAAGTGAAGGAGGCCATCACAGGACTGGAAAAACAAACAGACCTATCAAAGAGACAGCAGAAGCTTTAGAAGTGGTTAAATCTACAATGTGGGAGATCCCTAAAAAGAAGGAATGCGCTGGCAAGCTCAGCAACACCAAAAGGCCTGGAAGACGACTAAAGTGGCAGAATTCTTTCCTTAGTGAAAAAAAAGGCCTTCGCAGCATCGAGCCAAGTCAAGATGGAGGCATATGATTGTCAAAGTCTACAATCAAGAGACGCCTTCATGGATGTAAATACAGACGGTTTGCCTCAAAGGGAAAAACACTGGTAACACTAAAGAACAGAAAGGCCAGATCAGAGTACAAAAAAAGCTTGTCCAGTTGTGGAACAAGAATCTTTGGATGGATGAAACCAAGACTAAATTTTAGGACTAGAGAAGAGTCTGGAGAAGGAAAAGAACGGCTCAGGATCCAAAGCAAACCACATCATCCGTCATAGGCAGTGCTGGCATGTGTGGCTGCCAATAGATCTGGGTCACTGGGTTTCCTTGATGATGTGACTCTTGATAGAAGCAGCAGGACAGATTCTAAAGTGTACAAAGCTTCACTTTCTGCTCAGATTCACTCAAATGCTGCAAAACTGGGACGACACTCAACAGCAGGGACGAATAATGACCCAAAGCATACAATGAAAGCAACCCAAGAGCTTTTTCAGGCAAAGGCACTGCTTTTCTCTTCCTGAAGACGACACGGAGGGCAGACAGACCCATTAACAAGCTGCAGCTGAAGGCGGCTGCAGTAAAAACCAGGAAAAGCATTTCAAGGGAGGAAAGTTAGTATTTAGTGATGTTTCAAAGGATTTGCATCCAAGTACTAAAAATAATCCTCATATTTATAATTATGTCAGTTTGTCTATTACTTTTCAAGTAGTGAAAAAGGAGGGACGCGAGGGGTGTAGACAGGGCGGGCTGGCAGTACAGAGAGAGTGTACAGAGGGAAAATAATGAGAACTGTGTCACTGTCCAAATACACAGACCTCGCTATGTGTGATTTATCACTTTTTCTGCAGACTTATACCAATCAGGCATAACATTATGACCACCTTCCTAATATTCTGTTGGTCCCCCTTATGTGGTCAAAAATGCTCTGAACCATTGGGCATGGACAAAAGGACCTCTCAGGGTGTCCTATGGGGTCTGGCACCAGGACGTTGGCAGTGGATCCTTTGGGTACTCTGGCTTGTGCAGTGGGGCCTCTGTCAATCAAACTTGTTCCACTGCATCCTGTTGATGCTTGATCAGAATGGGGTCTAGGAAGTTTGGAGGTCAAATCAACATATTTGTTTGTCATTGTCTTGATTGTCATGTTCCTCAAGATGTTCCTGATTGTTTGATGTTTTTGCCATGTGGTGGGGTGCATTTTCCTGCAGGGGTAGGCCAGTGACATTTGGGATTTCCATTTGCATGAGGGAGTGTGCTTGTTTATTGCAAAGTTTATTTGGGTGTCTAAGTCTCATCAACACAGATGTTAAAATCCAAGGTTTTCCAGCAGAATGAACACCACATAGTACCAATATGATCGATGTTATTCACTTCACCTGTCAGTGGTCATAATGTTGTGGCTGATCGGTGTATAGGCAATGGAAGAGTGAATCCTGGGCTTATGCATATCTACTGTGTGTGTTTTCTAACAGTTCACCATAGAGGCCTAAAAGAGGACATAATGTCGGTAATGTGCTCACAACCTAGCCAAAAAAGTAGCCAAAAAATCTGTTTTTGCAGATTTAATATACAGAAATGACAGATCAGGATTGAAAATTGGGATTCACCGTGCTCTGTGTGACAAATCAAGTCTAAGTACTCCACTGGTGGTACACAAGCAGTTACAGACATTTCGTCTGACACACCAAATGTCTCACCAGGCTGATGAAGCAGAAATGCATCTGTAGACATCAATCACTTGACAGAAAACTGACTTGACACACTTCAGCTGTTTTATATCCGCATGTTTTAAAGTAACGCTTCCATGTAATATTCTGTCATAATTAAGAGTACTGCGTTGTCTGCTCTGTTGCTGAATTTCAATATCTTAACCTCGATTAGCCCTCATCTGTAATAGCTGATTATCAGTGGTTAGTAAATAGAGTCACTATGAACATTGTAGACAACAGGAGAGAGAGGGAGGAACAAATGAAGCGTCCATGTAATACTTGTGTCATTCTCTGCTGTCCCTTGTGTACCGTGTGTGCATGTTTACTTCTTCAGAATGCAAGTTGGGAGGCTTGATTATTACGTGACACACCATAAACAGAATGCAATTAGCAGTATTGGTTTGGACAGTTTCTTTGATGTTAATGAAAAGAAACATTTGAAGAAGGGGAGACGCTCACGAGCAAAGCCTGGTTGCCATGGCAGGGCTGACGCAAAAACAGGACCATCCACACTCCCTCCACACACACACACACACACACACACACACACACACACACACACACACACACACACACAGTTGTTGGCTATTTTAAGCTGTACAAGACTGTAATTTGAGAGCTCCATTTTTGACGATTGTAACTCAGAGTGCAGATGAGAAAAAAGAGAGAGGGATCAGAGGCTGACAGGGGTGGAGGTTGGCAGGTGAGCATATTATTGGAGCACAGCCCAAAGTGCCAGCAGGCAGGTCAGGGGAGCCACTTGTTATCCCGTCCACCTTTGCCCCCGTAACACACTTTCATCTGCTTTCACAGAGAAAGCCCTCATGTAGACAGACATCCACTTGGATTGCCTGTTGAATCGCACTGTAATCTCAAAAGCATTTTCACATACGGAAAAGTTTTGTTACCTTGGTTTCTTCTAAAGAAAAGAACCAGCTTATGCTTCTTTTGCAATTACAGATTCTTGACATTTGTGCAAAACCGTTCACAACCTCTCTTAGTTATTTTTATGTTCCTGAATACGACTGGAAACCATGTGCCCATGTGTGACACGAACAAACAGAGGCTTCAGTGACTCATCCACGTGTACTACACTCTAGTCATACACTAGACCTGCACTGACAGGAGAGTACCAGCACTGGACAAATGCCACTTTGGATTCCTCGCGAGGTGAGTGGGTGGAAGTCAGATCTATTCTAGGACCTGGATAGATTTGCTTTTCAGACATCAATTAGTCTGGGAATAGCAGCAAGTCAGAGAGATTATTACCAGGATGATTCTGAGAGGAGGCCGGACACCTGTGCCTGGCTGTTTGTAATGGAAAATCTCAGGCAGCTGTCCTGCACATCTGGGTAAATTCACAGAAACATACATGTGAATTGATCTGAAAGTCTCTGTGAACCAGTGAGCATCTTTTGCTTTGTCTCCTTCTTAATATTATTCCTGCACAAAAGAGCTATACCCCTTCTTTTTCTGAGTATGGTTGAATACTGGCTGAGCGTTTTTGCAGAACATTATGTTTCCACGGTGAAGTTGACCTTTTGGATTTAAACTGTCACCATTTCATCATTTTATCCTGTTAGACAGTTTTAAATTTTTTGTTCTAATTGGCATGTAAAGTCACAGTTATCTGTCTTGACCTTTGAACACCACACTCTAATCAGTTCATTACTGGATCCAAATGATTGTTTGCAAAAAATTGACATAAATTCCCTTGACTGACATATTATTATTCTTTACATTAATATATTTTTATTGCAATGTGTAAGTTAAAATGTTCTTGTAGTTGATGGAAGTGGACCTAGTGTTAACTACTGGATATAACTACCTTGTTTTATACAGTCAACTGGTTTAGTCCAGGGTGGCACGGTGATGCAGTTAGCACTATTGCCTCACAGCAACAAGGTACTGGGTTTGAACCTGCTGGTTGGCTGGGGTTTGCATGTTCTCTCTGTGCCTACGTGGGTTTTCTCCAGGTGCTCCAGCTTCCTCCCACACTCCACAGACATGCATGTTAGCTTAACTGGTGAGTCTAAATTGGGCGTAGGTGTAAACGTGGACGTGAATAGTTGTCTGTCTCTTTGTGTTAGCCCTGAAATCGACTGGCACATCACTTCTTGACCAGTGTCAGCTGGGATATCCTCAAACCTATGCAACCCCCTACAGCATACTGTGGGTATAGCTAATGGATGGATGTTTTTTTTCCAATGATACAAAACCTCGTGGTCATGCTGTGATCACTGGGGATCATTGATGGTTAGGGAACAAGACGTTTTGCCACATTTGGGTTATTATCTTTATTTATAGTTTCATCCATTTGACCCTGAAACATAATTTCTTAATATGTAAGGCTACTAATGTCTGTAGCTTTCAGACAAATACAGTAGAGTAATATTTTACATGACAATATTATATTTTAAAGAATTTCAGTCTCACAGTGGTATTCTCACAATAAAGCCTTCTTATGTTTTCTGAGCTCAGTGTTACATTTTCCTCTAGCCCTACAACTGATAGTTATTTTCAATATATTTAAAGTTAAGTGAATTTTCACATTTGAAAGAATGGGACCATTAACTGTTTGACACTTCATTTAAATAATTGCAGTCTATAATTTTACAACACCTGCTATTACCAGGCAATGCATCACATAAACTGCTGTCTGCATTCTTTTTTTAAAGAATGTTGCTAAGTTTATTCTTTTTAAGATTATAACGTACTTAATGACAGAAATTTAGTCAAGAGGAAGATTTGTATTCTCAGAGTCCCTGCATTAGGACGTATTTTTCACACTGCTTGTTAGATTTTTGGAGCAACATCATCAGTAGCTGCTTTCAGGCAGGCTTTCATATGAACAGTGTCAGAATCCACCTCTGCTTTGTGACTCATCTGGCTTATAGGGCCGTGTGGTCTACACTACATCAGAGTCTGTCACTGTCCACACATGCCTAAACTGTGGAGACACTATGGATGTGCAGCACTGCTTTGAACACAGTGCATATGAGATAACATCAAACTGTAAAAACCTCTGAATACAGCTGTACAGCACTGAATATCTATAAAACATTCATGTACAAGAAGAGCAGTGAAGATGTGTACAAGTAATTCCTTTTTTGTGACTTTATTTTTGCATTTATTTAAAATTCAATATTCTTAATGGTTCAATGCCTTTACAGTTGTATTCAATTCAATTCAACAGTAACTTTACTCTATCAGGTAGAGTTTCTCCATTTCCAGCCAAATCTTTAGAGGCATCGACTACTTTGGCTACATGCTGCAAGACTTTTCCACATCATATTTTGTAATGGTTTACAAGCTCCCCCTGCCATCTTTTTTAATCACTAATGGCTCAGCTCCTGGAGAAATTAGCAGCTAATCAACATCTAACACCAGACAGCCTGGCTCAGTTTTACAGTCAGTAGGAGCAGTAGCTACGCTCGGTGTGGACACACTGCCACTCTTGATGCTATTACGTCAATCAATCACTGTGGTCCCTGTGCTTCTACACCCACCAAGTGTAGCTCTCCTGACAGCTTGTCTTTATTACAAACACTAAAAATTAAAATAATATCAGATCTAACATAGCTGAGAAGAATTTTGTAGTCTTAATCATTTCCCATCAGACAGTATATATACTCTATGACAACATGCCTAAGTTTCCTTATAATATTTTACATACATCACACAGGGTGATGGAGGTTTGAGAGTGCCAAAGACACTTTAAACCAGTCTATGGATCAACTTGCAATTCATCATTAGTTTGTAAATGGCTTCCATTTGGAAAGAGGAAGAAAAGGATGGAGAGAGAAAACGAAGGAAAGGTTTAGTGGGAGTTCAAAGGCAACAGGAAATATGAACCATCTGTGCTAGCCCTAATTTCTTGGTTGTAAAAAACATTTTTGTATATTTTTATTTTTAATAAGCGGGCAGCGTGCCTTGTGGCTGTTTTCAGGCACAGATTTCACGGAGATCATTGGCAAACAAACAGTGAAGCAATTAGTCAATTGTAAAACATACAATGTAGAACAGTTATACTGCTCTGAAATGCATCTGTTTCTCAGGGGTCACATGTAGTTTACAGTGGCTCGACATTCCTGGCAGTAAAAAATCTGCCCACAGTTCTGCATCTTCAAACACAAGTGGCGGTTGTTAGTATTGTCAGAAGAAAAGCGTCCTTCATGAAAGTAGCAGAGATTCTTCCCACTGCTTCCCTTATATCTCAGAGTTATTATGATAAAAACTGTTCTGTGTCTTACTTCTCTCAGTCAGAAACTGAGCAAGTTTCCATGGCAACCACACTGCCGTTAGCCAGCTGTCCAAAGTGAGATAACGTAGCAGGCAGAGTTGAGAGGGAGTTCTATAAATTCCCATTGTGATCCCATAGATTAGTTTGTGTCTGCAGTGGTGAAGGTAACCAGTGTTTACCTGACTCACATCACCTAAACCTCGTTCACTACAGCTACCTCATCACAGCCTCATGTTAGCTGATTTAATCTGTTTTACAGGGGAAGATTTGTGGACTTTGTGGAAGTCAGGCCAAGTTTAAGACTGGTGTATATTACAGAACAAATTTTGTAAAAGGTGCATTTAATATAATTTATGTTACATTTTCAATTATTTATGTGGTTTCAAGTGCACAAACCATTCAAGATTTGATGTATTACAGTACTTATAATTCATCAGTATCACTTAGTATAATTGTTCCCACGAGTTCCCTGTGTATTTAACACCCCTCCTGACAAAGTACGACTGTATTGTGCCAGCGTATGCCCTATGGCATGAATGCATCAGTTGGGCCACCATCTGGCAGCTTGTGCAATATTTGTCCTGTTGTGCTCTGCAAGTGCTCTCGCTGAAATGGCAGCAGCAGTAATGTAGAAACAGCTTGTCTGAGACATACAAGACTTATTTACATGTCTGTCCCTAAAGAAAAAATCCAGCTGGCTGGCTCTCAAAACTATCATTGTGGATGCAGTGCCCATATTTCTATATCCAATCACAGTACAGATCGTTGGTAATCTGGATGTAACATCATGCATAAAAATGTGCATACAATTTCAATTTCATTTGAAAAGGGACAGTATACTTAATCAATATTCAAATAGATGTAAATGTACCCAAGTTTTCTAAAAGGATCATTTTCCTCAATGGTCCCTTGACTGATATTGTTACGCATCCAAAATGAATAATTATTGCACATTATGTACAATGATCAGCCTACATTTTAATAAAAGCACATAAGATACAGATAATAGCATATAGTGTTCTTTAAATGCAGTTAAATATGGAAATACAGATGTGACGTATATCATATAAGTGTGCAAAAGGCCAGTGAGGCTGAAAAATGTGCATCCCTCCACTCTAACCCTCCCAGTGTCTAATAAGTTACCATGACAACCAGAGAGTGGAGAGGTTGCCCTTGTTGAGCTTGCGCTTCCTTTTGTTGGAAAGGTTTCCCTGTTTCTCCTGTGGTCTGCCATAATCACCTCATGATAATCTTGAATGTATAATCAAGCAGGGAAGACATCTTCATGACTATCAATTTGAAAAACCACATCCACAGTGACTCAGCATTTACTCCTGCATCTGAGAAGCTGCCAGAACACCAGAAAGACTAGACAGTTCCTCGATGAACTTGCTTTTCTTCATTGTTCTTGGAAAAGCAAAAATGTGTGCCTGCTCTTTTTTATGTAAATACAGCAGGAGTCCTTTTAACTTTTGAATGTTGAACACTTTTTTTTAAATGATTGCGATTTGGTGGCGATTTTTGTGTTGTGTAGCAAACCACATGGAAACACATCACATTGGCATCACAGTTGGAAAACTGAATAAATAAGACAGAACAAAGATTTTTCATTTCTATCTGCAGCAGCAGTGAGGCAACACTCACTGAACCACTCATAGCATTCCTGTAATCAACACTCTTGCACCTGTTGAAGAGGATTAGCATTTGAGCCCACTTTCACGTCAATAATCCCCTTTTAATATGCACTTCATGCAATAATGAACTGCTTGACTTCTCTGATAGCACGGCTTGAATCTGATTCAAAGCCACCCCATGGCTTGCAGAGCTCCTTTTCTGCCTTAGCAACCAAACTTTGTTCCAGATTTTTGTATATCGCCACCTCACCACCACCACCACCCCGCCTCCATCTCCTCCCTGTCTTTCACCACCTGCCAAAGGAAGCACACATTTCATATGGCGAAACAATTACTCATCTTCTGGCGCTCTGATGTGAGTAGGCTCCGCCTGATGACAGAGGGGGCACAGGGCACCATTTACCACACACATGCTCTACAGCAAGAGACAGATGAACAGGCCACAGTATTTTTCCATTTGTTTCTAAATCACGAGTGTTACAAATTTCAGGATTTAATGTTTGCTTGTTGGAGAATTGTTCAGTTGGGATAATACTAGATAATTTTGTTTCCCAAGGGTGCAACTTAGTAATATTCATTATTGATTTGTCTGTTAAGTACTACTAAGTCTCACAGAAACCAAAATTTAATCACCTGTTCCTTGGCCAACATTTCCTGAAAATTTCATCAAAATTCGTTCATAACTTTCCAAGTTATCTTGCTAACAGACAGACAGACAGACAGACAGACAGACAGACAGACAGACAGACAGACAGACAGACAGACAGACAGACAGACAGACAGACAGACAGACAGACAGACAGACAGACAGATAAACGCCGGCAAAAACATAACCTCCGCTTCGCGCTTGGCGGAGGTAAAAATAAAGCAAAATTCTGCTTTCCTCAGCACAACCAAGAAG
>OMNN01098540.1:29487-41690 GCA_900302755.1 Chromis chromis
GTTACATTTTGGGCAAAAAGTTGTTACGTTTTGGGCTCAGCATTTTGTTACATTATCGACCAGTTATTACATTTCGGGTTTTATTACATTTATTTTTATTACATTTCGGGTCGTTGTTACATTTCGGGTCGTTGTTACATATCGGGCTCTAACAGGGCCATCATGCATCCAGCTTGTTCTGGTGCATCCCGCTGCTGCTCAGTCAGATTCTAAAAGCGGGGTCAACACTGTGGGTTCTTTGTCGCGTTCCTCAATTTTGCTGATCAGGTTTTGCACGGTGGCAGGATGCATTGTCCTGCTAGGGGAGACCGCTGCCATCTGGGTCTGCTTGGTCTGTAACAATGTTTAAGTGGGTGGTTACATGCCAAAGTAACATCCAAATGAATGCCAGGATACAGGATTTCCCATCAGAACGTTGTATTGTAATGAGATGATCATTGTATTGCACATTGGTTTGAATGTTGTGGCTGATCGGTGTATGTCAGTGTTGTGGTTGTGGCTATTTGCAGCTGCCCCCAAATGCCAAAAAATAAATGAATAAATTGATGCATGTTTAAACAATGAAGCCAGCAATATTACATATTTTCATCACTGTCAACACACCCATGAGAGTATTGTCTGCAAAGCGAAATCTACCACAAACCTCTATGTCTTTAGTTTTTAAAAAAATATATTTTTGCCTTTATTACATAGTTACAGTGAAGAGAGACAAAAGTGTGGGGATAGAAAGCGAGGGGAAGTCATAAAGCATAAACAAAGCCACAATAGTTTATTTTTGTCCATCCCACAAACACTGTCCTACTGCAGGAAATACTCCCAGTAGCACCAAAGCTGTATTACTTTGTGGCTGAAAATAGCTGGTGACAAATTCACTACCAAATTCTGTTTGAGAAACATTTCCAAAAACTGTACTCTTTAGCTGTTTTATGAAATGATTTAGCCTCTTCTAGAAATTAACTCTAATTACATATTTACATCTTCATTAGGGTTAGACTTTGTAGGACTTAAGGGGACTTACAATATGAAAAATGGACTCATGGGATTATTTGACAATTGAAAATGAAACACTCATCCTTTATGCAACCACAAGATGCTCTCTGATTTGCGATGAGAAAATCTCAGACATGAAGTAAAGTGATACCAAACAGCTTGCATTGTCTGAAGTCCTTGTGTGTGTCAGCTGCCACTCCACACTCTGATGCGACTGTTCCTTTCTAGCCAGTCAGTGGGGATTACTGAGTCCGTCAAATGCCTTTGATCAACAAACAGGCTTGAAAGGACAAGACACTCCACTTTCCCGCAGCTAATTATCTTGAGTGAGCTACCAGGATGATGACAAAGCCAGTGCCGTAGCCGTCAGCTCTCTACTACATGCTTATCATTTGCTACCACAGATAACATACCATTACAAGGTCATAGCACAGAGTTAATGCATTGTGCTTGGCTGTGAAGGCTGATATTGACGTTCCAGCTGATATTTTGGTCTAAAATTACAAGAAAATTTGTTTTTATATTATAAGGACAAGAGTTTACCTTTAACTTGCTTAATTTAGAAGGGTAAAGAGCAAAACGTTAAAGCCTTTACAGGGCACGACACATGATATTTGCACAACACAGTATTTGATTGATGATGTGATGTGATTATACAGATTCAATTTAAAATTTAGCAGTTATAAACTAGTAAAATTATCCATACATATAGGCTCAAATCAGCTTCAAAATACAATAATCTGTTTGCAGTTACACCTGCAAGAAGTTACCAAACCTGAGAAGCATGTGACCATGAAATGCCAAGAGCAGTTGAGAGAACATCTATTACCACAGGGCACCAGGAGGCTGTTCCTATTAAGCTGCTTTGGGAGTTTTTAGAAAAATAAAAATAGACGCTCTTCTAAGCTCAGTGTATTGTGGAAAGGTTTTGAAAGTTGTTTTGATTTCATCCTTGGAGGAAAATGGCCAGAGGGAAAATTTACAGCCCCTTAAGAATTTGAACCTTACTGATCCTGCTTTCAGCTTTTATCTTAGGCGTGTCCACACACATCTGTGTTGCTTCTCTTAGAGTAGCACTGCCTGTAAAGTCAGAACAAAACCTACAAATTTAATTTGTTGGAGCAGAACAGATACAACTCAACAAAGACTAGAGACAAACATTTATTTATATAGGGTGATGCTGCGTAATAAGTGCAGCAAGGTTAAAGCTAGCTCAGAGAGCTGTGCTGAGCTGGTGACTGTCTGCTTAATGTGCAGTGGTAACCATGGACATATCCTCCAGCTCTTGCTGCTGAGAGACAAAAGGACACAGGCTGACCTTTAGCCTCAGCGTACATGGCATCATTACAGCAGACAGAAGTGTGCCGCCCACAGGCTTGGACATGGCCATGTGTATGTGTCTGTGTTATTATTTGTGTGCATGCATTTGTAGGAAACAACCTCCCCGTCCAAGAGAGGACCCACTCTTTCCATCATTATCCATCACAGATAAGAGGATCACTCGTAAAGGGAAACAATGGAGTTAACATGTTCTGAAGTAACCCCACTGTGTTGTTTTGATTGGATAACAACTTCGACCAAAGACAACAAAAGCTTTTCCCAGAAGACGACACAGTAACTAGGACTCATTATCATATGAGGGTCATAATGTGTAGCTGAGTTAATCAAGAGTTCTTTCAATCAGGAAATCCTGTTATTCAGTGGTTGAAATAATGATGACTTTCACTGAGGCAAAATTACTGAACTTGCTGATGCCTCTTTGTTTTCTGTAGACACGACTTCAAGCTCACAATCACTCCAGCTGCTCTGTAAGGCTGTACTTAGGAACAGTGGTGCTTTCAGCTAAATGGCAATGTCAGCATGCTAACATGCTGAGAAAGATAGTGTTAACCGCTGATGTTTAGCAGTTATAATGTTTGTCATCTTTGTATAGCAGGATAGCATTTCTTTTTTTGTCTTCTATTGTCATTTATTTTACTTTTTATTTCTTTATATAATAGCCACAAAAAAAAAGAAAAGAGATATGTACAATGCAGTATCTATAAATCTTTTTCAATAAATGCCATGATTGCCAACATGTCTGAAGGAGACTCCCTGGAGTAAATAAATGTTTATTTTTAAACCTATTTATCTCGCAGCACCTCTCTTCAAAATCTAATCTATGACATTAACAAACAGTGAACGGTTTACACCATGAATATATATAGCGAAATGTCAGATGCTGTTATTTTTACCATCTTCTGACAGGTGAAATCAGCCAGGTCGCCAGGCATCTCAATCCAATCACGAGGTACGTAAACAATGAAACAGTGAAAAAGAGATTTATTCGGGCCAACAAAGTAAAGAAAACAGCCACAGGTGTTCTCATTTCAAAATCAATACCCATGCAGGAGAAATGAAGCGCGGATGAGAAACTGATGTGGAAAACAGTACGTCTCCCCTTTTCATCATAGAATATTATTGGTTTGCTTTTCATGCATCTCTGAAAGGACTGCCCTTTGAAGTAAATCCCATTTGCCCTGCTTTGATTGGCTTGAGGTTCTGGGCAGATTTAGCAGGAGATGATGAGCAAAAATAAAATGATTGGCAGCGAAGGAGAGAGGCCAGGAGGCAAGTTCATGTTGTGTCACATCAGTGGACTAGCCGCAGCCTGTAAGGCCTGTCCGCTCTGACTGAGAGGAGTGTGTTTACAGCTGCCACACACACAACAGGGGTGTCTGCAATCTACTGGCTTTGAACAAAAGTTGTGCCTGTGGCTGTATCTTTATTGGAGTTCAAATAGCTGCAGTACAGGTGTTTCTGTCTGAATTTAGACCCTTCAAATACAATCAGAGATCTCAAGTGTTACACATCTTGCCTGTTATATGCAGGCGGATGGACGTTTCTACGATCGTTTGTACAAAGGCACCAACCTGAGCCTGAGTACGTTACACTGAGATATTAACATGCTGCACACAACGATGAATAATTGATACGGTGCTGGTCCTGACATTCGAGATTCTGTTGTAGGCAGGCAGTATATAAAAAAACGCCCTGAAAGAATATCCGTCAGATCGTATCTTCCTCAAATACACCCGCTGGAAAAACCAATGTGCTAACTCAAACCCACGGTGGTAGTTAGTACATAATATATGCAGCTATAACCATTTTACACTGCCAGCAACAACATTGTACAACTTTTAAGTGCTTCTATACTGCCAGCTGTGTTCGTTAATAGGCTAAATTTATTTACTGGCTGCATGACTGGATTAACGGGCCCCTTTTAACCCCCTCTGCTCCCAACAGGCTCTGTACATTATATACAATATTCCTGTACTAGAATAGAATATAGTCACTAAAACTTCCCTGAAAACTTACAGTGTCAATCAGATTCTTGTTAGTGATTGGATCCTACATGAACCCACTATTTTCTTAATTTCTGTTACATCTGAAACTTCTGTGTTTAATTTTTAATCTGTGTTCTTCTGAGTGGTTTGAAGTAGGTGAAGCTTAGATGGAAAAATGTGATGTCATTAATTTGCATTGATCAGGATTGAGCAGCCTCCGAAGAATCTGTTTGTAGTTGGTGGGTTGTTTGATTATGATTATGGGCGGCTGTGGCTCCGTTGGTAGAGCGGGTTGTCCACTGATCACAAGGTTGGAGGTTCGATCCCTGGTCCCCCCCACATGCCGAAGTGTCCTTGGGCACCCAATGGCAGATTAGCGCCTTGCATGGCAGCTCTGTCGCCATTGGTGTGTGAATGTGTGTGTGAATGGGTGAATGAGAAACACATTGTAAAGTGCCTTGGGTAAGGTACAAAAAGGCGCTATATAAGTGCAGACCATTTACCATTTACCATTACCGTCAACCAAATCTGATCAAACCACATGCACCATTCCTAATGGGCACATTCAGATTATTTGAGTATTAAGCTTTTAAATAATTAAAATGTATTCGATTAATTTAATTAACCTTAATTTTGTTGCAAATTGCAATGATAATAAAACAAGTTCTATTCTATTTCTAATTTGATAAATAGTACTCGAGGATGCTTTTAACCTTAATGTTGCTTATTTAATTCAATTCACTCTCATGTACTTTTATTTATGCTGCACCTATTTACAACATAAGTAATCTTAGGGCACCTCACATGGTAAGGTCAAGATCTTGTAATATTAATATTACAGGGAGAAACCCAATGATTCGCTTTGAGAAAGCACTTCACAACAGCGGGACAAAATACTTCCAGCAGAAACCTCCAGCAGAACCAAACTGAGGGAGGGCAGCCATCTGCCGTTAATCATTTCTCCCCTCTGCCCAGCCAGTCATGGTGGTTGTGAATGTCGGATTATCTGTTTTCAGACATAGATCCCCCTAATCCAATGCTGGAAAGGTGTGATGTGAGTACGTTTCAAATGGCTACTTTTGCTGAAACAGGCAGCTTCAAGCCCTTATTACCTACGCAAACAAATTGACAATTAAATTAGCACAAAGCAATTAACACACAATGAACCTGGGGCTTTCAGCGGCCCTGGAGGACTCTATTGGCACTTTGCCTTATTGGTAATACAGGCTTGAATGGCTGCTGATGGGCAATTGTATCATTGTGACTGTTCGGTCTGCTTGCTGTATGAGTGCGAAGTGTGTTGGATATCTTCCCTATTTTCCTGTTCATTGATCGTTCTCTGGGATATAAAAGACAGTTGCTGCTGATGGAAACTGAATATTTCCTCTTGCGGAGTGTGTTTATTATAGAGGTAGTGGAGCTTTTTCAGAGGTTCAGGTAAACTATCTAGCTATGCAGTGGAAAAACACTCCCAGTGAGCCAGTGCAACTTGACTGATTTGGGTGATTCACAACCAACCGTTCCACAGGGGGAAAATTCCATTAATGACCCCAGTTAACGCACACTTTACTAAGGGGAGCATTAATACAGAAATTCAATTTATTCTCTTGTACAAAACTCTCTTGTAAATTTGAAGAATATGTATATTGAAGGAGACAGGCTATTCAAATTTTGCTTAACAAAACCGAGCAGCCCTTCAGTTCTCGCTTGGTGAGTTGTGACAGCTGTTGTATTCATTGTGGTAACAAGCTGTTACAATGTCTGCTGTGTTTCCCGCTGAATCCTGATGTAGACTCTGTCATTTTCTCCATTTGAGGATTCCTCCAGCCAAAATGGTTATAACACTTATTTATATCACACTCGCTGGCAAGGCTATCTTTCATTTGGCTATGCCGGAGGTCTTCCAAGCGGCTCCATTAGCAGACTTCTCATCACTGTGTTTACTTTGGTTCTGACACATATGGGGGATGCAACATTCCCCGTGCTCGTCTCTCCATCACATGCTGTATAAATTATTCACAAGTGATCACATTCCAGTAGTATAATTATCACTGTCCGACATCAACACCTCAGCAGTTTCTTAGCAACTGCTATTGGCACAGTTTTTGCTTCCACAGCAGCAGTATTTTTGATCTAGCTAAAAACCCATACTCGTTGCATGTGGAATATATTAAATAATGCTACTGGGATTGTCGTAAATACAAGCGCATACAATGTACCTCGTACTCAAATGGAATTACTCAAGAAATACAGTTTTAACAGCAGCTTTTTTAACTGCACGTCCAAAGCAAATGTCACAACAAACACTTCTGCTCTCTCTCTCTGTGTTGTGGTGAAGTGAACACATCCTTGGAAACACTGGCTCTTGATGTGGGAGTTATAGACTGAAAAAAAGAGAGACAGCTCCATGCACACTGGTTGGGGAGATGAAAAACTTCTGGACTGCAGTCGTCCATTATTCATCCAACCTTTAGAGCTGGCCTGAGCTGTGCATGTCAGCATGGATGGCAGACAAACACCCCGGGCAACCAAGCTGAGGGAGTCAGCCTTGGTCTTAGTCAATGAGCTGGTGGCTCAGATGGCTGTGCGGATGGCAGCCAAAATAAACAGAAGGGAGGTTGAAAGTATGAAGCAGGAAAATTGTTGAGGGTTTTGTTTGGGAAGGTTTCGAATCAGTGAACTGGCGCTTTAAAAAGTAAATTTGTATGCCTTATTGACCAGAGAGTCTAACGAATTAAAGTCAGGACCTATACAGGAAGTAGACGTTCATTGTTTTTTGCATTTGAATTTCTATCTCATCTCAAGAAATGGGAGGCAATAATAATAATATAATTTTGTGTGTAATGTGCCAGCAAACTGCTGTCTTGCTGTGATTATTATTGATTCGATGTTGGAAAGATGTGCATCATCTCCAAAGTAGCTCTGACCTGCTGAGTGTTCTTTGTGTTTATTTTTCTCCATATTATGCAACGGTATTAAGATATTTAGAGCGAGACCGAAAAAAGGGCCAGGCCAGTGTATCTGCAGATATTACAAGCAACAAGCCAAAACTGCAAGTTGGGTCTGGCGGGCAAAGTGCAAGCACAAGTACAAATATATAAAGTTTTCTGTAAAAGTTCCTTCACTCAGAAAGAATAATTGCTCCTGTGGCTCCTAGAGAGTTAAGGTGATCACAGATTACAACATATTTTTTTGGCTGTGCTACTGGGAGGCACTGACTGGGTGGTGATGTGTTCTAAATTTAACAATCTGTCTCTGGAGGAGACCATTTATCTCACCCAATGACTCTAACACGGTTGTCGCAGCATGGACCAGTGTTTGACTGAAATCCACATTGTCTGGAAGCGACTTTGTACACTTCCTCGCAATCTATCTACAATCAAGTGTCGAGTTGCTATTTGGAGGAATTGTTCAAACGAGAGCAGACAACTCAACTGACACAACAGCCAATCTCCTGTTTCTGCTTCTCTTTCACTTCGGATATTAAAGCTGAGGGTCTGCACAGTCCTCTGTTTCCTTATCAGTATACCTTGGAAACTTGGCTGTCTCTGCCCCTCCGCTTGTATTGACATTTAAGGCTTTCCCTCGCTCAGATACATATTAGTTCTGGTTAAATTGCTTTTGCCCAATTTGATGCAAAGCTGCGCGGGATGTTGACTGATTTCCTGTTAAGCTCTTCGATGCCAGTCCTGTTTACACAAAACATCGACAGACTCTGAGCACAGCAGACCATCCCAAATGCTGTTCAAGCTGGAATCCCTTGATTGTTTTGCCTGCATATATCTGATTGAGAGTTTGGCATTACATTTTATATTATAATTCTGTCAATACAATACAATAATAATGACCATTCTGTAAAATGAGTGTTTCTACATTTGTCAGCAGTCTTTGAAACTGATACTTTAGGGTTTTTATGATATATTTTTACTCATAACAGAGTGTTTCTTTATGTGGTTTCACAACTTTGTCAGCATCTACCACTACTGCTGAGTATAGAGCTGCTTCAGTGTATCACTCTCATTACATAGTGTACCACACGGAGTACTTTTCTACCAGTGTAACTTTAGAAGAAAACAGTCACAGCAGGACCAGGGATGGAAGCTGCTAGTCTGTAGCTCTACCTTTTGTGTCCATAGCTTGCTATTCTAAATCATTTTACATCACTGACAAAGGGGAAACTTGCCTCAAGATAGCACATACATTGTGTTCTTCCCCACAGGTCAGCTCCAGGTCTACCTATGGCACAGGTCTTAGTTGATCTTTGGAGTGACATAATGCTCACATTGCTCGACTAGTGCAGGAGAAGTAAACGTTGCGTTAGTCAAATTGTACTATGGTGGCTGTGACATGATGTGTGATGCTTGTAAAACTTGTAAAAGTACAATGTAACTGCGGTGCAATCGTTTACTGTTGACTTCTGTGCATATTTACAAACTCCCTGTCTTTAAAACTATAATTTTGAACAGCGACTGTGTCTTCTGAGTGTTTTTTTGTAAGTTCTTTTGAAGAACTGCACATAGGGTTTACAGTTCACTGTGTTTGTTTCAATACCAGTATCGTCTGAAGAGATTGATAGCTGTGATAGTTTTTGAAAAAAACCTGTCCAATAAATTTTAATACTGATAGAATCCTACTAGCGATCAGCTCCAGAGGAGTTAGGGCCACAAAGCATTGTTCAAAGGCACACAAACAGTAGCTGATGAGGTGAGGACAAGCATTACAAGCTCACTCTTCAACAAACCCAAGGATTACAGATATATTGCTGCTCATTTTCTGCTAGAATCCCACTTCTTCTGCATTTAGGTTAAGCGCCTGCTTTTAATTCAGTCATCCATTGCAGAGAGGAGAAAGTGACAGATGACAAAAGCTTCAGGCCAGATTAAAACCAAGGACAAGGTCATATGGTGTCACCTTCACAGCCTTTTTCACCAGAATACAAATGCACTATAAATTAACCTAAATTCCAATCTACTCAGTGTCCAAAGAGAGAACAAGGTGTTCAAAGTTTGTCTCTGGTGCCTTTTTGTCTGTTAAATGTGTTGACTTTCAAACTGCCACATTATAAGACGCTAATTTGTAAGTGATCAAGATGATTTATTAGACTCAGACTGTCTCTCTCAGTAAATCGGATTCTCCTGAGAAGCTTCGTCTGTGTTTAATTGAAAGCTGTGCAATTAACACATAATTACTTTTCAAACACGACTACCACTGAGGGAAGCTTTATGATTTCATTGTAGTTTAGAAGTGTTTAACCGTTTGTTTCCAATGTTGATATACCTCTGGGCTTAAATAACATAAAGTGGATTCTCTAAATGTTATTATTAAAGTGATTACATGTTGGTTGTTTTGTTTGAGCATATTCCCAAAAAATACATCATCACTAATATACAGTACAAACAGAAGTATGGCCAGATGGTGTTGTTGCTTCACATTTTGGATCGCTTACTGTTCATACTATCACCAACTGCATGGGTTTCATTGGATCCATAGGTTTTACTCATCACTAGCATTTGTTACATAAGCTTTCAGATGGGTTTGTTATGCTCAAAACTGTCTGGTTGGCAACAAAATGAATTTTCTGAAAATCTGAAAAAATGTACACTAATTTCTTACACAGTTACACGCAGACCAGTTTGTAAACAAAGAACATGCCTGTTTTTACTTCAAACAATAGTTTATTTAATTTATAATTTAAAATTTTTTAGAAAGACATCTGCCCAATATGAGGCACAATTTCAGTTCCTGACAGAAAGAACATGATGTAGACCTCTTTTGATCATTCTTTCTGTCTCTGGTTTTGGATCCTGTACAGCTGTTTGTGCCAGGAGTCTTGCCTTCAAGATAATGTCTTCCCCTCCGTGTTTAGTAGGTGGAATGAGAACCTGTCTGACAGGAGATTTGTTCTGGATGTTGACCATTTACTGACGCTCCATCACTCCCAGGTTTCTGTGTGGGTGTTTGTGACCTACCAGACCCAGATCAGCCTGCTCTTTGGGAAATAATGCCACTCGCATAGGAGGAGCTAGAAGGTTAGGACGGAAACCAATAATAAACCTGGCTAAGTCCTTGTTCCTGCATGTTGTTTCCTGAACTGACATTCCTCATATGTCAATAGATCTGCTTTCTGATCGAGCCAACTTAGTGGTGTTGATACAGAGGAGCTTTGTACAGCAAATGTCAAACTCGAGTAGTTTCATTGACTGGTGTTCAGCCCCCACGGTTCAGGTTGACACCAACAACAATGATTCTTTCTCTAACAAAAGATTGCGACATGCTGAGTCAGTCGGCGGAGTTTAATGGCAAAGCTGTTGGAGACTTTCAATGGAGTGTTATTTTCAACTAAATTTATCAGAGCAAAAGCGGGTTTCCATGTACAGACAGGACTGGTTCCTGACATTCAAAATGGGTTTTATTCAAATTAAACTGTCTGTCAAACACATTTGATTTTTTTCAGCGGGAAGTCTTGCCTTTTGTGTCACTCTGGCCAGTGAAGTTTATGTGACACCATTATGTGCAGTTTGATCTTGAGTGTGGCTGAGAGTTTTATCTGCTCCTATTTTCACTGTTTTAAGAGCTATTGGATGAAGTTAGGGTTCAATTACTGTCTGATTTTGCTTTTCGCATGGACTTCACTGTCTTTGTACCTTACTAATATGCTATCAGTCAACCTCACTCATCCTCCTGTGTGCACACTGTTTAAGCGTCAAGGTGGAAATTAGCGTAATATCTAAAAGTGCACTGAAAACTTAAATGAAGATTTACACCGATCAGGCATAACATTATGACCACCTGCCTAATATTGTGTTGGTCCCCCTCATGTGGTCAAAAATGCTCTGAACCATTGGGCATGGACAAGAGGACCTCTCAGGGTGTCCTATGGGGTCTGGCACCAGGACGTTGGCAGTGGATCCTTTGGGTACTCTGGGTTGTGCAGTGGGGCCTCTGTCAATCAAACTTGTTCCACTGCATCCTGTAGATGCTTGATCAGAATGGGGTCTAGGAAGTTTGGAGGTCAAATCAACATCTTGGGCCATTGTCGTGTTCCTCAAGATGTTCCTGATTGGTTGATGTTGTTGCCATGTGGTGGGGTGCCTTTTCCTGCGGGGTTAGGCCAGTGACATTTGGGATTTCCATTTGCATGAGGGAGTGTGCTTGTTCTGGGACAATGTTTATTTGGGTGTCTAAGTCTCATCAACATAGATGTTAAAATCCAAGGTTTTCCAACAGAACACCACATAGTACCAATATGATCAATGTTATTCACTTCACCTGTCAGTGGTTTTAATGTTATGGCTGATCAGTGTATATCTGTGTGTTATTTTGGAGCTCACATGTGTATCCCCTTTGCCATGGCTGATGCACCTTTTCAAAAACGGAAACTATAGCATACATGTTATAGAGCTACAGTGGGGGGCAAAGAAGATGCCATAGCTTGAGCTGCTTGTGTTTTCTCAGACAAGCTTCAGATGCTGGTGAAAGCTGTTGATTGAGAAGAAACACTCAGTAATCATCTCCTTTTCAGTATCACACATGTAGCACAGCCATTTCTGTTGCCTGCCTTGGTCACCGCTCTTTGCCGCAGTAAATATAAGAGTCTCCTTTTCAGTTTAGAGACAATGCAAACCTGTTGATTATTGCTCTAGTCAGTTATCTCTGAGTGCTAATAATTCAATGTGACCAAGATGATGAAGGCCTAAAGAATTATATGGACACTCTTCCGTATCACCTGAGCAAATTATACGATCTAAGAATAGAATCTAAGGCAGCCTCCTCAAGACCAGCAGGACCCTAAGGAGCACCATTTATCTGCCAATAAAGGAGCAAAAGTGATTATGACCTATTAATTTGATTTGAACGGAAGAAGAGATTAATTGCAGTTCCTATGTC
>OMNN01098541.1:6535-24663 GCA_900302755.1 Chromis chromis
GTTTTGGCTTCGTGTGGACGGGGCCTAAGATAACTAAGGAAGGCTCTGTGGTCGGCACAGAGCTGGAGTCCATCACATCAGTGGCAGAGAGAAGGACCCTCAGTAAACTGCTCTCCATCTTGGACAATGCCCACCACCCTCTGCACAGCACCATCACCAGGCAGAGGAGTACTTTTAGTGGTAGACTGCTGTCTCCATCCTGCTCCACTGACAGGCTGAGGAAGTCGTTTGTACCACAGGCCATACGACTCTTCAACTACTCCTCACACAGATAAACACTTTTTTCCACTCGGCACTTCACTGTACTACGGACACTGCTGGCTACCCGGCCACACACATGCACAGAAATGGACAAATGGCAAATATACTCACTGCACATCACAGCAAATACTCACTGCACATCACATCGCTAAATTTTGCACTGTTTTAATTTGCACTGTTCTTTATTTTTATTGTTTATTTTTATTGTTGTTATTATTATTATTGTTGTGTTTTATCTTGTGCTCTTGAATTTCCTGCATCTTTCTTTTTTCATGTTTAATGTGCTGCTGGTTGCTTGAATTTCCCTCGGGATAAATAAAGTATCTACCTACCTACCTACCTACATGTGACAGTTTGAGAAGAGTTTTCTCCCAAGCAGCAACCTTAGGGGTTGAAAAATTAGGCCAACAAAGAAGTGCCCAAAACTATAGTTCCTTAAGTGGCCACTAGAGGCTGGTTTCAAAAGTGACTCAATCCCCGTAGACACCTGTGCTAAAAAACTTAACTTTACAGCAGAAATAAACATATAAATACAGCATGATACAAAAACAGTTTTGGTCTCCATAGCTTATTTTCCTGTTTATGACATCCAAACAGGGGGTGTATTTTTATCCGAGTCATTTATTTAAATTCTATTCAGGCTTAAAGTTATGCATAACTAAGGGAGTGGCCACTTTAATGATGTCTTTAAATACTGACATTCTGACTCCACCTCTTTCCTAATCTTTGGAGTTAGGAGGAGTCAGGCACTGGCAAGAAGATGGCGGCCCAACCAACCACACTGAGCTTTAAAATCGCTGTTCAGGAAACCTATGGATGACAAAATCTTTCTGTTTTTCCAGCTTTATGTACAGCCCATGTTTCCTCAGCTTTTCAAGTGCTGGTGATTTCAGTTTTCTAAGACCTTTCTTCTATAACAAAAACATGTTTTTTTCTTCTCCCTGGTGGTTCAGAACACATTTCAAGAGTTGAACCTGTTGTAAACAAATCTGCAACAATTTCACCGATCAATTCATCTTTTCATTTTTTTAGCCAAAAAACTAACAAAAAAGTATCAGCTTCTAATATGTGAGTATTGGATGATCGAGTTTGGATTGTTGGTCAGATAAATTCTTGGAATTCGTGGAACATTTCACTGACTAGGTGATCATCAGTTAATGGAGAAAATAATCAGCAGATTCATCAACAGTGAAAACAATCACTATACCTGCAGCAGTGCTTTTTAAATATGAAATTAATGCCTTTTTAAAGTACTTCCCACTCCAGACTCTCTAGAGATTTCTGCGTCACCGGAAAAAGCAGTCGTCCCTTGAAGTCGCGACATGTTAAATCCTGTCTCGTGCATCCTCTCAAGGAGTGCTTTGTTTCAACCATTCTGCCACTGTTCTGCTCTTTCCGACCGAGCCTCCGCCAGCACCCTCTGCTGTGACAGCATGACTGTACAATCTGTTGCCCCCCCACACACTTTTACACTGTCAGAGCTCCATTAAATTGAAAGCCAATGCAAACTGCCTGGGCTGGCCGTCCTCATTAAGAGGACACCAAGCAGAGGACTGGCAGAGGATCCCAGACACTTTGGAAGCCTAATGAATTGGTACACGCCCCCACACTGTGAAAGTGCTACGCTCACAATGGATAACAGGATGAGTGCTGCCAAAGAGCACTAACATTGCAAGGTCTTATGCTGGAATTGTAGGGTTCCCTACAGATGATGAAACCATCATCATCACTTTGTGTTTTATTTTCTCTCCAAGGACGAAGGCTCACACATGTGCACAAACAACACTTAGTCTTAGCGTCCTCCTCTGTCTTCACTGCAGAGACTTGACCTCCATGCACTTGTGGCAGGTAAGAGTCATACTCTGATGCATGTGGCAAACAATGAGGTGAAGCTGCTGATCCATCTAACAGGGTTGTTTGTCTTCACACAGAACATATAATTTTGCGTCGCAGGTGATTCGATCTACACTTCAGCTCAAGTGGAAACTGGGGTGCAGGGGCCAGATGCACTTATCTGAAACAAATGAGTCAGGGCTGAATCTAACAAGCACGCTCCAGAACAGTGCATCCAGCCTCTCTGCTCTGCATGAAGGCTCAGCTCCCCTCTGCTTGGGCAATTTATCAAAGAGCATGATTAAAAAAAATAAATCTCCTGAGAATTACTTAACCACAAAGGACGCCATAACTCTGTTTTCTGGTGCTGGAGCTGCTGTTGTTCAAAAGTGAAAATACAACGCTTTTAGTTTGTTTTCTGAATCTAGTTTTTCATTCTTGCTAAGCACCCCGAGGCATTTCTTCTTTATGGCCATTCTGATACAGAGTGGGAAAGAGAACACAACAATTACAGCCAATTTTAATTAACTCCCTGAGGGAGAAATGTTACTAATTGATTTTCTAACCTGTCCAAGACAGTCAATCCATTCGGAACCACTGCACACCGCACTCATTTAGAGTGATCGAACTAAAGCTAACTTGCTAAGCAGAGCCGGCTCAAGGGACATCTGGTGAGACAATGCAGTGGTTATCACACAGTTTAATTAGATAACACTAAATCTATGTTTGGAGCTGCAGGAGAAAAGCGGTAAAATTGCTGGTGGGTAAAAATGCCAATTATGTTTAGAGAACTGATACTGATGCAAGTAATAGAATTTCATTGCAAAAACAGGTATTCCACATTTAAATAATTGAACATTGTTAATCCTAGATGAAAATAAAAGCTGTTTAAGAAGACAAATGTAGTTATGATAACGTTTCTAAATGTATGTGTTTATTTAAGGATGCCATCACCCAAAAACAATCTCTGTCATGTGAAAATATAAGATTTATACTGTACAATTGTCTACAGCCTAGAAAACTGATTTCTACATTTCAATTCAAAGCAGGCTTTACTATTGTGTAGCTGGATCAGAATCATCCTGGTGTTACTCATTTAGTCCATTAATTAAAAGAAAATGTAATTTTACTGCAGGTTTCTCTCGCTATTTTTATGATCAGCGATCATTCTTCTTCAGAGGGATCTACATCAACCGTGAACGTCACTAACCGAACAATATAATGCAAAGCAATTTGGCATCAGCTACTAATAAATCTATCTAATAATAGCAAACACACCTGGCTCTCTAGAAAATCCAACAGCAGCAGTGGTACAGTCTTAAGCACCAACCCCTGAGGAGCACTGAACTCTTGCAAACTCAGGCTCTGTTTTCCTTTTTTGTTTCAACAAGGAGGCACCCAGCTGTAAATATGAAATATGGAGAAGGTGCTTCAGTACAGTAACAGGGCATCTCAAGCTTCTACCCACCTCCATTAAAAAACACATAGAGCAGCACAAGTCCCCTCTCTCCTTTGGGTGCCTACAGGAGCGATGATTTATCTCCAGAACATGCCTGTCCTTGTGCATTTTTTGTTCTTATGGTTCACTTCCGCTCGCAGTTTCCATTTTGGTATTCATCAAACTACATAACACTGAATTATTCTGGTTGTTAATTTGATCAGTTGACGTACGGCACTGTTGGGCTCGTACACTTTTGGTTAAACCTTCACATAACTGAACTGAACTCGTGTTACTGATAGTGGAGTGTAATTTCACATACAGTTCTCAGAGATAAAATTTCTGCTTCTCTCATTGTGTACAACGTGTCTTAAAATGAAACATATTTTGCAAATTTCTAGATTCCTGTAGTTGGTCTCAGGCACATAGTGTACCATCTAGTGTAATTGTCCCAGTCTGATTTTAGTCGATGTTGCGTGTTATCAGCCTTCATCCTTCCTCAGGTTTCTTGTATGTCAGTCTCTGTTATCAACAGCTGAATTAAAGCAGAAATAAATAAAGAAATAACCAGAAAAGTATGTATTCTTAGGATTCTGGGAGCCTCACATTAGACTGGAGAGATTGCTTCGAAGGTTGGAGGTTTACATCTGTGGCTGGATGAGGACAATTCTGTAAGTAACGCACTAAACTCTCAAAATACATAAAAGCAGCAATTCAATAACTGAAAAAAACATTTTTCAGAGGTTATTTTTTTGGTGTACTGTATGCAAAGCTGAGCCTTGGGGAAAGACTTGTGTCAATTATGAGTAAAGTAAGATTAGACAAAAGATTTGTGTATATTTTGCTGAATGGATCCAATATTGTGCTTCTTACTGTGGCACACAGCACAATTACATCCAATTCCCTCATCCATTCTAGGTGCACAATTGAATATATTTTAAAAATCCCAAGCAGATCACTAGGTAACTCTTATGTTTAGTTACTGTAGGTTAGACTAGTCTTACTTCCTCCAATATTTCCAGGGACATGAAAGCTAAAGATTTTAACATTCAACAGAGTCACAGCAGTCATTTTTCATGCAGAAATAATTAAACAGCAACAATCTGGAGGATACTTTGGTCTGCAGGTGATGGAATAGCTCAATGTGCAAAGGTTTACAAAGCCCTTTATGCTGCACCTGCTTTTGTCAACACCAAATAGGTTATGATGAATTTGAATGCAGCCTATGAAAGTGGGATGTGGAGTCTCTTAATGAGTTATTAAAAGTGCTCTTTAGCATTCAGGAGGATCATAATATTTCACCCTATTCAACCACTTTGGTGCAGACACAAACATGAAAAAAGTGTGATATTTAAGTTGTATTTAATACCCAAATGTGTTTCAGTGACAACAAATAGGGCTGCGAAATTAGTCAGCATGTCCATCTTTAGAACAAAAAGAATTACAAATGTACAAAAGGAACCACCCATGTTCACTGAACCCCACCCAGACACTTCACCCCATCACCCAGAGCAATAATATTTAGCTCTCCTTCCTCCAGTCGAGCTGATTCCCAGAAACACAGACATAAAACAACTTACCGTTCCCAGAGATGTGATTATCCACCTCTCCGTGTCCGTCGTTGAGAGCCGCGTTAAGTTGAATGTAAAGTCCCGCGTACTGTAAAATCCCTATTATCACTCCAAACGGCCCCATGGCTTCGGCAGGTATTTCAAGCAGTTGTATGAAAATTTGTCACGTTAGGTGGAGGGCATCGATAATCGATATGTTTCCCCACCGGCGCTGAGCAGCCCTCGCAGACATGCAGCTGGAGCTGGAGGGGAAGAGGCGCTTACGCTCCGCGCAGCGGTGCGGGAGGAGGAGGTGATGCGGCGCAGGCGGAGGGAGAAGCAGCGTGGAAGCAGGTGCAGCGGCTCACACCGGGAGTCAATTAGGCGGAGGGATCTCACAATGTTGGAGTGAGTTTGACTTCCTGCTCCTCTCTTGAAACCTGTTAAAACACTCCAACAGCAGCCTCAGCGATTTTACATGATGGAGATACATAGCTGCGTTTTTATGGAGCTGTTTTACATATTTTTATGTTTCATGCATCTGTTAAATGTTTAATGTTTCATATAATGTAGGCCTTTTGCGTTTGTGTCTGTCTGTGTCATGGCAGCCTGACATTTTCCCTTGCGAATAAAGTTAAAGGAGTTGGACTAAAACTACATTTTGCGAACTAGTTCAAGCGTATTTGAGTTTAGTCTCGCTAAAGGTATGTCCCACTTGGTGGTGTGAGGACAGGGGCCTACCTTCTCCAAAAACCACTTGTGTACAGGCGTTGGACCAACATGGCAGCTCGCTCACAAACTTTCTCTTTAATTGCAAAAACGTGTTTCTGAAAACATTTGAGTCGAAGAATGTAGGATGAGATGACACTACAGGCTGATATTCAACTGAAGTCCAGGGCTCATGGACCGTTTTGGAACTTACTCACACAGGAAAAGTACCCAAACATGAGGAAATGTGCTACCTCCCTGACTGCATTATTCAGCTCTACTTATTTATGTGGGTCAGCCTTTTCGCATATGAAGATTATTAAGTCCAAATACCGTTCCACCATGATCGATGATCATTTGGAAGTCTACTTGAGGTTGGCTACCAGCAGCTACTATCCGGACTATACAACCCTGGCTGATTCCATTCACTGCAAGTCGTCAGAGTAAGGTAATGACCAAAAATGTACAGAATTTTATTGTGCCATAAGAATTCATGCAGTTATGCAAAGTAAACCAGCATATATTGTATATATAAAGCATATTCAGTATATATATTTAGCATTTTTAATGTAGGTAGATCATTTTGACTTGGTCATTTTAGGTGCTTGTTTTTTTTTAAGATTTATTTTTGGCCTTTTCATGCCTTTATTATTAGAGAGGACAGGACAGTGGATTTAGTCAGAAACGGGAGAGAGTGGTGAAGGACATGCGGTAAATGGCCGAGGTTGGACTCGAACTCGGCACAGCCGCTACGCCTCTGAACGTGGGTCACGCGACATAACCGCTAGGCTATCGGGGCGCCCTGGTTTAGAGGTTTTACTAAAGTTTTGTGAGGCATTGGACCTCTGCTCGATGCTCCTCATTTGCGTTTCATTCGAAACTCAATGTGACTCTACCAGAATGCACTATGGGACATTTCACATAGACAATGAATGAAAAGCCTTAAAGTGATGGATCCTGTGGACATGTATCATAACATTTGTTAAACTAAAATTAGGACAGATTCAGCAACTGCATAGTTTATTTCTCGCCTCCAATGTTTCCAGAAACACATTTCGCTGAACTGTTTTAAAAGAAAAAGTTTGCTAGCGAGCCACCATGTTGGTTCAACCCCTGCACACGACGCAAGTGTGCAATGTTGGGAAACAGCACAATGCCTCTCTTGTAATAACACCCACGTGGACATGTACCATTAGTCAGACCATTCTCTGGTGCTGACCCGGTGCTGTGCAGAATGGACTGACTTCACTTCATTATTACTATTATATACAGTTGTCATAGGCAGAGCTAAGTTGAGGATTCCCTCAAAATAGTGACTAGGGGAAGTGTTTGGGTTGTTTTCATGCAGTCAGACAAGCACTGTGGTTAAAAATAAGGCTACCTTACCAAACTGTCCATCCAGCTCCCACTGTTAGTTCTTGTTTAATTTATGTCATGTTTTATTTTTGGCATTTCTTGTCATGTGTCTCAGGTGTCATTACACTTCATGGTCTTTGTCAGCTTTCCCGCCTGTGTGATCACCTGCCCCGCCCTAATGTGCTCCACCTGTCTGTGATTGTCTTCCCTGTCCCAGTGTGTATATATACTCACCCTTTCCCTCATGTTCTTTGCCAGTTGGTCTTGTGCTGTCCGGCCAGCGTCCCACTCCTTTCTTTTATGCGATCTTCCCTGCGTTACCTGTGTGCCTGCCGGTGAGTCTTTTGTGTTACATTATTTCTTGTTTTTGTTCCCTTTGGATTTCTGGTTTATTCTTGCCTGCTACCTGTGCTTTTGTTTTATTTGGATTGTTGTATATTATCAACTAGGGATTAAAGCTTGTTTTTACTTTTACGTCAGTTGTCCATGTTTGCATTTTGGGTCCTTCACTCTGGGTTTTCCTCATTAAAACTTGACATTTTCAGTAATGGTAGGTTGCAAGCCCGGAGGTTGTTGTTGTTTCCCATAGCTCAGAAAATGATATGCAGATAGCGGAAGGAAAGGTCAAAGCCGGCAGAAATGAGTGGCCAATGGCAGGTTCATACCTGCATCCTACATCGGGTGAGTGAGTAAAGTATTTCTTTAATCCGATCACAATGATCTAAAGTGGTGCTGAGCCCAGGATGCAGCAATGGTGCCCCTCAAAATAGTGTCAGGGGAATTGTTTTGCTGGAACATTTGCACGCACGCAGGTAGGTGAGTACTGTGATTAAAATGGTTAGTTCAATGGGGGGGCATGCTGCCTTACTGCATAAGCCAAACCTTTGGCAAAACTTGAAATTTATAGTGTGGTAGGTTAGTGTTTGGATGTTGTTTCCCGTGGTGAAGGGGTTCATGTAAAATGCTTTTCTACTGGTGCACCAGTATGGGAATATCACAACAGAAAGCAGATTTAAAACTGTGTTATTTCTGTGAGATGCAGACATTTATCTGGTTCTGACAGTCTTAATCAGCATTGTGTGAACCAGTGTAGTCAGAACTTGAATATAAAGGCTGTTTATTTATATGTAAAAGTCCCGCACTCCAGCTTTAACCTAAATAATAAAAACAATGCTAGTCTCAGAATTGTATGCTGAAAAAGAAACTGGACTGCACAAATCCCCACTGTCACTATGTGCTTGCTCAAAGGAAATCGCTGGGTTTATGGACACGGCAGTATTATTACCGTCTCAAATGTTTACTCATGGATTCTAATAGTCATCGAGGTAGAAATATTTATTTAGCATTTTAATGGTCATTGTTTTTGCACTAAAGCATGATTTTTTTCAGTTGTGGTCCATCTTATACATGGGAGTAAAGCCACAGTCATAAAAATTTAAACTCGATCTTATCAATATTTCTGAATGGGTATGTATTTTTAGATTCACCTTCACATGATACAGAGGTGGCGTGTGAGTCTGTTGAGCTGTCCAGGGCTGACAGCTCAAACATGGCCTGGGCTCGGTGAAAAGACAAGTGGCCTTTAGCCAGTGTTCTTTCTTTCCCAGTTTGGCAGCCAGATGATTCGCATTATAGCTGAAGGACAATTGTCTCATATTGGAGACAAGGAGAATATTCTCTGCCGTTTCCTTGTCTCTCTGCAAAGAAATGCATACATTTTTAACAAATGCACAATGAGCACAGGAACCGTGTCCTCCTTTATGTAATGCACATTCAGTTTATCCCCTTAAGACTAAGACTTCTCATCCAATCTTAAAAGACATTTCTTTATCCTTTTTATGGTAACAAGCAAATAATGTAAGAAAATAATGATATGATGTTAAAAGTACACTATATAAATCTGGGTGTTATTAGGAGAGGCACAATCCCTGCACATTTAGTATGGCACCTGCATATGCATTTGTTTTTGCTTGAGTGTGTAATTAATTATTATCAAAGGCAAGGGGAGCCGTTTATCCCGCTAACTTTGATCCATCTGTGCAAGAGCCTGACATGTGGAGCTCACAGCATGCATTTTAAAATTTTCTGTGGGGGAAAAAAAAGATGAATATATTTTCAAATTAAAGTCGGAGCACATTTAAACACTTATTTTGATCATTCAGGCTTATAAGAGTTGTATTAGAGTCGTTTGGGGACATAAAATCAATTTGTTTGCTTTGAATTTAATGAGGTATTTAATACCAGGGCACCTTCTGTCTTCTGTTGTCAGCAGAACTGGAAAATAAATGGTTTGAGGTTCAGACATTTGGGATGTCTACAGCTAAAAGCTTTCTCCAACCACATATGAGCATGAACAGACAGCACCATTTGAGGAGCTCAGAGATCACTTTGCTTCTGCAAAAGAAAACCAGTTAACCTCTGAGGTTTTAGAAAAACCCTACAATTTTCATTGTGCACCTGGTCCAAGAGACGTTCATACAGCTGTTTATTTTTCCTTTTGGCTGATGCTGTTTTCTGCTCTCTTGCTGTGGGTGTCAAGCAGGCTCTCAAGCCCCAAGAACTGAGGGTGAAATTGAAGCTGATGTATGCAGACGTGAGCCCCTAAGATGGACACAACACCTGCCTGGTAGCTCTGAGCTCAGCACCTCCCCAGCACTAACTGCCTCAGACAGCACCAGCCAGAGATGAGGTATATGTGTGTGTGTGTGTGTTTGAGATGATGGTTATACAGCACAGGGCCCGTTAAATGTAAAATGAAGGGAGCGAACTGGGAGTGTGACTCAACCAGGGAGTGGATTTCAAAGCAGACAGCTTCCACAGAAGCTTCATGACATCCATTATTTATTGAGTTCTCTTTGACACATTCAGCTGCTTCTTTTACCTGCTGCTTTTGGATAGCAGAGGAGTGCGTTCCCCTCTCTGAGCAAATTGATGCAATCAGCAGAGAATGTAGAGCACAATAGATGCTCTCAATATGACAAATTATATGATTGTATTATTTATTACTTTAAATGAATGCTTTTAAATGCAATTATTTTTTTGCATCTCATATTAATATAACGTGCATAGTGGTATGTAAAGACAAAAGTTAAGCGCTTTTTACATGAATTACTAAAATTAATCCTTTGAATATTAATCATTGTTTAATCTTCTGGGATACAAAGGAATTAGAAATTTAAAAAAAGGCTAGTTTCCTAAAACTATCTTAGCTTACTTAGGTTGATTTGTCAAGTCTCGTAGTGTAATAGTGTCTTCAGGGATACTGCTTCAGCAAAGCCAAACCAGTACATCAGATAGAATAATTGCAACTTGCATACTGTATGGCAACTGATTGCTGGCTTGCTAAGCTACCTATCATTCCACCGGTCTGCGGTTGCTGGAGTGTAACTAGTGAAGTGCTAAAGACTGCCAGCATGTAATATATACACATTGATCAGCCACAACATTAAAACCACCTGCCTAATATTGTGTAGGTCCCCCTCTTACTGCCAAAACCTCTATCACCCATTCAAGCATGGACTCCACAGACATCTGAAGGTGTCCTGTGGTGTCAGGCACCAAGATGTTAGCAGTAGATCCTTTAAGTCCTGGAAGTTGGAAGGTGGAGCATCCACAGATGGAACTTGTGTTTTTTTCAGCACTTCTCACAGATGCTCAATACGATTTGAGATCTTTGGAGGCCAAGTCAACACTTGTTCATGCTCCTCAAACCATTCCTGAACAATGTTTGCAGTGAGGCAGGGTGCATTATCCTGCTGATAGAGGCCAGTACCATCAGAGAGTGCCGTTATAATGAAGGAATTGCATGGTTTGCAACAATTTTTACGTAGGTGGTGTATGTCAAAATAACATCTACATGAATGCCAGGACCCAAGATTTACCAAAAGAACATCCCCCAAAGCATCACATTCCTTCTATCAGATTGCCTTCTTCCCACATGGCATCCTGTTGCCATCTTCTCCCCACCATAAAGTTCTTGTCCATTTAGTCTATGGTCGGTGCTCTGTGGTAGACAGGGGTCAATATGGACACTGATCGGTCTGCAGCTGTACAACCCCATACACAGCAAGTTGCAATGCACTGGGTATTCTGGCATCTTTCTATGATAGCCAGCATGAAGGTTTTCATCAGTTTGTGTGACAGTAACTTTTCTGTGGGCTCAGACTACACAGGACAGCCTTTGCTCCCCCAGTGAGGCTTCGACGACTATGACCATCGCTGCTTCACCAGATCGCTTTTACAAGATTCGAACTACTGCATACTAGGCTCATCCCACAAGACCTGCCCTTTTAGAGATGCTATCACAATTTTGCCCATCTGAGTTGCTCAGATCCTTCCACTTGATCGTTATTCCTGCTTCCTACACATCGACTTTTAGAATGGACTTCTCACTTGCTGTTTTCTATACCCCACTGCCTGACAGCTGCCATTGTCACAAGATAATCGATTCTATTCAATTTTAGTTTTAACATTATGGTTGATCCATGTATCTTAAACCTTTTATCCATTGCTTTATCTTATTTTGCACATCAGAATCACTGTTTGTTTCTTGGCATCCTTTGTGGTCACCTCTTCTGCTCTGCTGCTTCTTGAACTCTAAATATATTCTAACTCGTGTTGCTATTTTAGAAAGGTTGAGGGAATGACAGCCTGTGTGTAACAAATGGTGTGTTTACCAGGCCTAATAACAGTTTCTTCTCTTGAGAGTTCAGGGATCTGTTCAGTAGTTCATGAATATTAAACCAAGCTCCAAGCTTTGGAAGCTATATAACAGGAGCTTTAATACACAAGGTGAGGGTTCAAAACTGTGGGTACAGCCGCGAACATGCTCAATCATTTCTGTTTGCTGATGCAGTTTTCGATCCTTTACACAATACCAAAATTCCAAGGCTCCATCAGTTCGAAGGCGTCTCCTCCTCTGTCACTTCCTTTGCAATGGCCAGGCTTTTTAGCATGTACTGCTTTCAAAAGCAAAGCTATTTTGTGAGTCAAATGTTGCCATTCCCTGGTGAAGACCTGCTGGGCCTAAACTCAGAGAAAACTGTCCCTCTTGGGAGTCAAATGGAGGCGAAAACTGCAGGATGTTCAGCAGCAAAAAACATTTCTACAAGATTTTTAAAATTACATGAAACATAGAAGCAGATATGTAGTTAAAGCATCCTACATTACAGCTACCAAACCACTAGACTGGAAAGTGTCAAACCCAGCTTTTGTAGCACCTAACCTATGCAACGTCATTTGCCCAGACAAGACCCTTCACAAACGTTACACCATGACACCAGTTCTCAAAAGAAGGAAATTGTTTTCACACTTCACAGAATTCATCACCAGTCAGGCAGATTGTTGGCCAGCCTCTCTCCTCTGTCTCTACCTGTCATCTCGCTGGCCGTTCAGGAAAAATTACATGATGGCAAGAACCTCGCCACCATTTCCTGGTTCATTGGATACATCTCTGCGCTCCAGTAAATCTTTGCTGTTCATTTTTGGTACAATTTTAACTGGCTGCCGATGAGAGGCGAAGATGTCAACTAGCATCCCGGCAGCAGCTGCAGGTGCGGCACATTAACCACCTTTCCGTTTGACGCCTGCTGCCTGAGACTAATGTGGCTTGACAGAAACATGCGACACATAAAGATAAATCGGGGCATGGTGGTGATGAATGTTTTGTGCTTCATATGTAAATGCATTGGTGTTGAATATTCACAGAAATTCTCATTTGCAAAGTGGAATTAGAGTGAAATATTCTGTTACAGCGAGTGTGAAGCAATGAAATGAGTTGTGACTAGTAAAAACTCCATTGTGTGAATGCATAAAAAGAATGTACATTATCTTAAGTTTCCTTCTAGATACTGCACTTAGTAAGTAAATGACTCAGCAGCCAATAGCTTTGTGATCACTTACTATAAATGCCACCTCTGTGGACTCACAATGCCTGCTAGTCTATTGGGAGCTGGACAAGCAAGATCTATTCTGTCTATTAAACTGTGCAGTGTTAATACACCCTCATTAGAGCAAGCTTTTTGCACAGGAGGTGATGCAATCGTCTGTGCTCCCACTCTCAGCAGCCCTTGGCATTTCAGCACAGTGGGCACAGATTGCAGTCAACTGCTTTTTAATCTTCTACCAATTTTCATCAGTACTACAGGGTCTGGCTTTCTAGAGTTCACTTCAGCTTGCTACCAGGTAGCTAAGTGACCAGTGTTTTGAGCAGCCGAGGGAAAAGAAACAGTAAATAGACATGTCGCCCCATTTGTGAAACATTTTAGGGCCCCTGCATTATCCTATCTTATACAGCATCAAATACTGTGACAAAACAATCTCTCCTAAATGGAAAATATATAATGTACATTGGAGAATTCATTGTATATTGCCCATGTTTTAAAAAACAAAGAAACTCATTTTCAAAATAGTGCATTGGTAATTTACTGTGGCAAGTTCCTTATCGGCCTGACTTTAGAGAAAACTTAATAAAGCCAGTTCTCCAGAGATTTCCTATGAGAGATTATTTGTTTTGGCTACACTGGCCGGCAAGTTATAGGACTGTCTCTCTTTGTACGTTTTTGATGGAGCATGTCCCTATTTGAAACCATTTTGGGAGCTCTCTTGTCACTTGTACTTATTATGTCCTTTCATATTTCAAGAAAAATGAAATGGTAGATTTCTAAAACCAAGCTTGTACTAAAGAATTTCCCCAGGGGACGATGTTTCTTGTCCCACACAGCTGGCAACCATAAAGCAAACCCTTCTGCAGCACTGATATGTGAGAATTTCGATAACATTTTACCACATTGACATGTCAAACTGCCTCACTGTCTCCATGTATTTGCTGTATATGGAGTTCATTACAGCCCACTCCACATCTCACAGTCACTTGGTGTAAATCATGTGAATATATGCTGCTGCAGATCACACATATCCAAGATCTCCCCCCTTGTATCCATCCCCAACAGACCTCACTGTCAGACTCAGTCAAATCAGTTGGTGTGGAAACACCTTTTGTTATCGTCACACATCAAAGATGGGTAAATATATTAAATCCAAAGGTGTACTGTGTGATATTAAGAAAGCTAGAGCTCCACCTGCCCTCAGCCGGCTAAAAGAAATAACGAAACATTTTTTTAATTCGTCAAACAATGGGATTTCCAGAGTGTGTAGGATTCTGCAGTATGTTGTGCCCTAATGAGACTCATCCCATGTTCATCAGCATTCCCAAAGACAGAGCACACCATCAGGGTGCATTATGCAGAGTCAATCAATTTTGCATTTGCTTGTGTGTGCAGCTACTTCGTTCCTTCCCTATACCCTGTTGTCATGACAACATTATTATACATTGCTGTCCCCTTCAAAAGGAAACGAGAGGTTCATCGTTGAGCATTCACAGTGGCTGAAATGTCTTAGGTATGTAGCTTGACACCATGTGAAGGCAACATGAATCCTCACAGTGTGTTGTATGTTTTGTCCTGCATGGAGTCTTCATGAAAATATTCTCTTATATTTTCATCAGCAGCACTGTTATCATTAGCATTGGCGCCTTAACACAAGCACACGCTCTAATCCAGAGGACAAGCTTCAGCTCCAGTGCACTGGCTTAGCGTCAGTCTTCTAACAGATGGGTTTTTATTACAGTTTCATGTGCCGAGATGCCAAGCTCACCCAATAAACTGGCATGTGCTCCAAACTGTCCCTCTGGTGAATTCATGTGTCTTATGAACAACAAGGGCTCTGCTGTAGTGTGCCAAGTTGTAAAAAAAATCAGCTTAACAGCAGGACAGAGAGGCGATCGGGATGGTTCCAACTTTATAGTGATGATAAAAGGCTGTACAGACAAAGCTGTTTTGTTCCAAGCCTGAAAGTTGATGATTTAGAATTTTCCCTCAGAAACTTTAGTATCTGAGATGCAAAACTACACATTTTTGCCATGTCATGATCAGAAAAGGGATGTGTCGTAAGGGTGAGTCCTATCTATATTTTGTTAGAATACATGATACTGTTGGGGGCAGTAATATCATAAATTCATAGCTGTCTCAGATGTTTGTTGGCAAATATTGGGGCCATGGGCAGAAAGGGAAGTTGAACAGAGAAAAGAACAGATTAGCTCACAGAGTTTTCACTGCTGTCCATAATCACTCCATAATCACAACCCCAGACAACAGACAAATACTTCCTTATCTGCTGACTGTTCTTCCCATTTGTGCAAATATACGTCTAAAGCAATTTAAATTAACTGAGATGGAAACTCTCTTTAAGATGCTATATAGTAATGAGAAAGCTAGAAATTTTACAAAAATATTGGAACACAGTTCCCTAAATTATTAGTCTTTTTTGTTGTTTGGAAAACTAAAATCTAAAACTTATAAAATATTGTGATATTCTAATAAAAGAACTTACTGTAGATTTTAATCAAAAAGATACCTGAAAGTAGCTCACCAGAAAAAGAAAATCTAAGCTTGTCCTGTGGACAGGTTGTGCAGACTTGTAGATAATTTGATAGTTGATCTTTTTTTTTTTTTAGACCCTGCACATATTTGTACCAACTCAGTACCCACAGGTAACAGAACTCATCTGTTATGACTTGTGCAGCCTCACTTGCCGATATGGTAACACCATGTTACTGGAGGAGTGTCCATGTGGCACATACAGTCATGACAGACTTGGTCATGTGACATGATATCACCTCTGCAAGCCTTGCTAACTAACATCTACTGTAGAGAAGCTTTACAGGAATTCTGTGCTTAGTTGGATTTGCTGAACTATGATTGGATAATGACTGTTTGTGTTTACATGCGCACCAGTGTTCTGGTTAGGAGACTTATTTGGGTTTTGATCATATTTGGGATATGGCATTTACAACGTGCACAGAGAAATGTGGTTCTTGGTATCACCACATACATGATAAATACTAATATCCTGGTTACTGATTACTGCCTGCTGATTGCGTAGTCGCCTGTGGTGTCTACATCTTGTTGCAGATTTGCCTTATCTATCTTATTGCCAGCAGTGGGAGAAAACAGTGACAGGAAATATGAAACATGTCCTCTTAGTCAGGCTGTCATTGTCACTACGTACAACAAGGGAACAGTGGATGAAGATACACAGCTGTAACTGCTGCGTAGTGTCGTCATGATGGAGTTCAGTGACCCCGAGTGGAGAGAAAAATTCCATATGAGTCTAAGATTTTTTTTTTAAGATTTATTTTTGGCCTTTTATGCCTTTATTAGAAGGACAGTGGATAGAGTGGGGAAGGACATGCGGTAAACGCCCGAGGTCGGAATCGAACCTGGGACAGCTGCTACGCCTTAGCACTTGGGTCACGCGACATCACCGTTAGGCTATCGGGGCGCCCATATGAGTCTAATATAAGAAACAGCACTGCAAGTACCATTTCTGTTACCATTGAGAGTGGCCATAGTGTTGAACAAACTGGGCAGTTGTGGGGAATATCGTTTTGTCTGCATTTATGTTCCGCGTCTCGGCTGAAGCTGCAACTGTGCAGGTCGACGGAAACAGCCAGAAACTGCATCTCGGTTTCTGTCAGAGTACTCCAGCAAGCATTAATGAGTTTCTCAAATTGGGAATACAGGCTTTTTCAGATTTCTATACATTTGTTTACATGGGCAAACACAAAAAATGGGATCCGTCAAAAATCCGATCGTAATCGTGTTACTCAAATCCATGTAAACACAGTGACTGTTTAGGGGAGAAGTTTACTGAATAGTCCACCCTTGAAATCATACTGTGCACAGTAACACCACAACGGCAGCAGACATGTAAAGAGTGGAGGTTATTTCAGCTGCACAGCACCACATTGACGATATTATTTATTGTTTGTGTTGATGTTCTTGTGTTTGTGCGAGTGCATATACGCTGTCCTTCTTGAATCCCAGTTCACAGTAGTTGGCTGTTGGCAGGTTGGCACAAACAAGGGGCCCTTCGTCCACATCTGGCGACCATCCCCGATAGAAGCCTGACAGTTGGCATTTCAGTGGTCCTCTAACTACTCCTTTTCTCTGGATTTGGCTCTGCTCTCCAGGATGAAAGCAGAAGACTGCTGAGTACATTTATGGAAGAGCTTAATCTTCATTCAAACTGTGCATGGAATCATTCGCATGCAGGATTACATACACGCCTTGGGGAGATATGAATTATTTATTGTGAGATGCAAGATTTGTTGGACGTTCAGTTCGTTTCATGCATGCACTGATCATAAAAGACCAAATATATATACTTTGACTATATTTGGCAGAAAAACAATTCAAGGACGAAGACGAACTAATAAAGCTTTCTGCAATTAAAGATTTGACAGATTTTGTTCCTTTGACATTCCAAAGGTGCTTTTTCTTAGATGACTTCAATATCGAATAAAATGCCATGCGGTAAATCTTAGAATAAAAACTTCACAAAGAAAATATTTTTGTGCAATAAATAAGTGGAGAATGGAATAAAATTACCAAAGTTTTGTGGGCCTTAGAGGGCAAAACAAAGAAAGAAGAGAGATGATGAGATGCTGGTTTTAGGCGGTAGTCGCAGTGTCCAAGTATAATGAAAATAAATGGTGCAATATGTGCTAGACAGCTCCACACTGGGACCGGATGGCAGGAGAACAGTGAGCAAGAATCCAGGCCGTAAAACCTCTTTTTAATACATATAGTAAAGATGTTTTGTTATGAACTCAGGGGGACTCTCATAACACCAGAGTGGGAAAACATACATCGAGCTTTATTGTGTATAATATCTCATATAGATTTCAGTTGCAGGTGTGGAATTTGTTACCATGGAGCGACCGCAAAATCAGGATTTGAAAGAATTACATTAATTAAGAGAACTTTAAAAAGACTCTCTATCTAGATGTCAAGTAAACTTTGCTCAGGGGAACTTATTAGGCTTACAGTGAAAGTATTTGTGACCCCGTTTCTTTTTCTTCGTCCTCCATAATACTAATAGATTCCGTCCAAAATCTTGTTAATTTTGTCCCCAATAAGCTA
>OMNN01098542.1:0-11028 GCA_900302755.1 Chromis chromis
CAGTACGCTGCAGCCCTGTCCTGCTCCAATAAAACTGTTTCTGCTTGACAGTCACTGCCCCATGAGTCGCCCCACAGGAATACAAAGGCTTGTGCTTATTTAGCACTTTAGCTAACAACCTCTTTCTTTTAACATCCAGTGTGCATCTGCAGATGACGTGCATAACGAACAATGTGCTTTCTGATCATTGTTTTTCTAACATTGCTGCTGCATCAACACTCGTGTTTCCATATTCTGTAGTCATGAAACAGTCATGAAGCTTTTTGTAGTTAAAAGAGTTTAGACAAGGCTACCTTCAGTCGAGGACAAGCTGACACAAATCCTACAAAGGACACATTTGTGTCTCCATCTGCACCCTGACTCACATCTGCAGGACCATGTGTTCAAGGACTGCTTTCAAAAAAGTGAATGTTTCACAGAGCAGATGTGATCATTTATTGGTAAACTCTCCTCTGTGCAGCTCTGTGATACAGTGAAGTTTGGTTAGTAACAGACAACAAGGAGCTGCAGTGACTCAGCTGTTTCCACCTGCAGATAGACTCTGCCTGGTAACAGAAGCTGCAGAACATGATGGAGGCAGCCTGGAGATGATTCATGTCTCGGATTGTTTACTAAACCAAATTAGAAATCAGATCTTGATGCTTAACAGCGACCCTGAACTCTTACAGTGTTGATGTTTGGTAACGGTAATGAGGTGACGCTGTGAAAACTGAAGAGTCCTTCAGGAAAACAAAGTCATTGTGGGGGCTGAATAATCAAAACACAGGAGATTTCAGAAGCAAAACAGAGCTGCACAGTCTGAATGATGTTTCGTATGACTGAAACAGTTACTCGATTAACTAATTACTACACTGATAGAAAACAAACAGCTTTCATTGTGATGATTAATCATTCATCTTTTTGATGCGTTTCAAGCAGATATGTCGAACATTTGCTGGTTCTTGCTACTTACTTTTGAGTATTTCTTGTTTTTCTTCATCATATATTATATGAACTGTTATTTAAAAAAGTTGTTACCTGAGGTTTGCTCATCTCATTTAAACTCTACTTAAGCATGTCAGGAAGCACTCAGGAAGGGAGGGCAGGGCTTGGCCCAGGCTGCGTTTATCCAGGGAGGAGAACTGCTGACCCAGTCTGGGGATATTCTTGGGTGGTGGAAAGAGCACTTTGAGGAGCTCCAAACCTGACCATCACATCCTCTGTGGAGGAAGCAGAGTCTGAAGACTCGGGGGAAGCCTCACCCATATCCGTGGCAGAGGTCACTGAGGTAGTCAAGAGAGTCCTCAGCTGGCGCCAGATGTGAACAAGCTTTGTCCTGAGATGCCAAAGACTCTGGAAACTGTTGAGGTGACACATCTCTTCAGTGTCCTGTGGAGGTCAGGGGCAACTATTGTGTTGCTGACCATAGTGATGCCTCCCATTTTCAAAAAGTGTTGACTCAAATTATCCAGGTATCACACTGTCAATGTCACCAGTTTATTCACGTTTACTTCAGCCTTGGATTCAAGAGGGAGTTTGGCCATCTAGCCCACAAGTGTTTTGTGGACTTGGAGAGGGCCGACGACCATGTCTCCCTGGGAACCCTGTCAGATTTACTGTAGGAGTATGGGGAACCATAGCCATTGCTACGAGGCAACCGTTTCTTGTGCGTTCAAAAGTGAGAGCTGTGTTTGTGTTCTTGGCATGAAGTCAAACATGTTTCAGGAGGGTGTTCGACTCCGCTATGATTGGCCATAGTCTCAGATTGTGTTTGTTATATTCATTGACTGGGGCTCAACGCACAGCTGAGGTGAGCAGGGTCTCCAGTTTGGGAACCTCAGAGTTGTGGCTGCACTTTTTGCAGATCACATGGTTTTGTTGGCTTCATCAGACTGTGACCTTCTACGTGCACTGGGGTGATTTATTAGCCGAGTGTAAAGCTGATGAGAGTCAGCACCTCCTGGTCTGAGGCCATAGTTCTCTGCCAGAAACTGGTGGATTGCTCCCTCTAGGTTGGGGTGAATTGCTGTCCCAAGCTTAGGAGTTTAAGAACCCCGGGATCTTGTTCAGGAGTGATGGGGAAATGGAGCATTATATGGACTGATAGATTGGAACAGCATGAGCAGTAATGCATAGTGGCTATTTTACTGGACTGTCATGATGAAAAAGGAACTGAGACAGAAGGCGACAGTTTCAATTTGCTTGTCAATCTATGTTCCAACCCTGGTCATGAGCTCACGGTGGTGATGGCGAGAATGAAATCATGGGTATAAGTGGCCAAAATAAGATTCCTCTGTAGGATGACTCAACCTTAGAGACGCAGTGAGCCACTGCTCCTTCGCATCAAAAGGAACCAGCTGAGGTGGTTCAAGCATCTGATAAGGATGCCTCCTTTAAAGGTTTTCCAGGCATGTCCAACTAGGAGGAGACCCTGGGGTAGACCTAGAACTTGCTAGAACGATTACATATCTCATCTGGCCTGGGAACATCTTGGGATCTCTGAGGAGGAGCTGCAACAAGCTAATATCAACTGACTGTATTCAGTGTCTCAGTAAGGATCTACTGTGTTTCTGGGTCAAGGTGTTTTGTTGATGACTCAGCTGCTTAGTTTGAGGCTGCTGGGATTTCGCAGTATCTGCGAGTGAGGTAACACTTCAGCAGCTGTGATAAAGAGGAGCTGTTGTCTCACTGCACTTCATCGCATCCTTGAGGAAAACAAAGCACTTCAATGCTCCTGTGAGGAAGTCGGTAAATCTGATTATTTGAGTGGAGGTGGAAGAGTTTAATAGATGATAGATAACAAGAAAATTTGATTTGTGCTGCTAGAATCTTTAAAAGGACCAACAAGTGCAGGAAATGGGCTCTTCACTTTACTCTAAGCACAGTGTTCATGAGGTTTAAAATGAAGGAATACGCTGCCATGAGGTGGGCAGGGCCGCGATGGGCGAAGCTTGTGTTGTCACAGGGTCGAGTCTGCTCCCAGAGGACGAGCAGAGAGGACAGGAAATAGCTGATAGAGAAGTGTGACCCCTGTGTGCAGCTGCACTGAGAGAGGAAGCAGAGGAAGGGAGAGACGGAGCAGAGAGAAAAAGAGAGAAGCGACACTGATGCTTCTGACAGTGAGGCTGTGAGGCCGAGCGAGCAGCGCGAGTTAAACATCAGAGCTGCTGACATGAGTCTGTCTTCGGACTGTCAAAACAAGACCTTCACTCCCACGGGTGACATGTCAGCAAAGAACCAACGCAGAAGGAGGCGACTGCAGCCCAGAATGTAAGTGCACGGATGAGTTCATGTTTGCTGACTTTTTATTTTAATGATGATGTAACTCCGGCCTCAAAGAACTCAACTAAACTAAACTTCTAACAAAGCAATCGGAACTCAAGCTGCACTTACTCACTTAGACCGATGCTTCTCAGCAGATGTAGTTAAATATATAAATATGGAGTGTTACAGTGTGTAGAACAAGGCTGCCACAAGCCATTATTTTTATTACTGATTAATCATTGTTTGGTGTAGAAAACAGTGAAAAATAGCCATCACATCACTGTCGCAAACAAGATGACGACTTGTTTTGTCCAAAACCCAGGAATAATAATTAACTGTGACCTAAGTGTGTCACTGTGTGCAAATTCGGTTTGAACTTGGAACCATCAAATCTTTCCCATCTTGGCCATTTTTGCTGAATAAATTAGTTAAACGATTTATGGATTATTAAAATTGTTGCTAATATATTAATTTTCAATCAATAATGTTGAACTTAACGGAGAATACAGATGAAAAGGAGATTATGGCTGTTGTGAAGTTACAACTAAGAAATATTTTTGTTTTTAATATCAGTGACTTAATTAATCACCTGGTCTATAAAATGCTTTTTTGTTTGTCTGACCAACAGTCCAAAGTTCAAAGATATTCAATTAAGAGACAAATTAAAGCAGTAAATCCTCATGACAGAGAACGTTGTTATGTTTGATCGCACAAACCATAAACTGTGATGATCAGTCAGGTGGTTCATTTGCCTGGGAGTCCAGCTGTGTTTCACTTCTTCTATTTTTTAATACACTCTCATAATTGCGATAAAACAGCATCATAACTCGTATTTTAGAATATACAAATTACACTTGGTGTCTATTCTGATCCACAGTGTCCAGTAATGTACAGCACACACTGTGTCAGGGGGATGTAGTAACTGAAATTCACTCATTTCTCTTTAAGCTGTCTCTCACTTCCCCAAATAACACAACACACATCTGTCCACCGTGTCGATCACACTTCTGTCTCACTGGAGGCAAAAACCGCGAATTTATTGCGACTTCCTTCTTTTTCAAAGCGCGACAGTGAATCAAACCGTCTGTCCTGCATGTGACCGACGTCGTCTGTGTGGACTTTTTCTCTGAACGTCTGTTTGTTTCTGATGTTAGATTTACTTACATCATCAGCTTTAGGGGAACATATGGGTCACATACAGGACGGCGACTCTTTAATGCAGAGATAAGAGAGCAGTTTTTGGTTTTAATGTAGTTTTTTTGTATCTAGGTGAAGCTGTGTGTGTGTGTGTGTGTGTGTGTGTGTGTCAGAGGGGGAATCTCACTTGTTCATCTCACTGAATGTGTAGTTTGCCAAGGAAGTACAAAAACAAGTGATTGTTTTGTGTGTATTTGTGCATATATATGAAAGAAATACAGAAATGACACATGGTCATTACAACACATTATGTAAAACCAGAATCAAGATCCTGAATGGCAGCTACAACACAAAAATGGGGCCATGTCTTCATACCAGTTCATCTCTCATCTTCCTGTGAAGCTAAAAATCAGTGTTGAGCTGTTTTAATAGTTATATATTGGAGTTTAAGGTATGTTTGAAAGAATTAATTACTTTTATCCCAACTCTTAGTGTTGTATTTTGCTAATTCTACTTCCTTTGTTTCATATTTCTCACGTGTTTCTGCGGTTTTAACTTATTCTCTGTCATGTTTCGACCGTTTTTCTCAGAATTTTTACTCAAAAAGTAAAAGTTCGAGCGAATCTGCTCATTAATTGATTTTTCTTTTGAGATCTTCCTCGCTACCTTTTATGTTGACTTTTTACTTTCAAATGGGAACCTCGACGGTGTTCACATGATATTTCTGCAGGATATGAAACTTAATTTAGCACTGCATATGCTGGCTTAGAGCTACATGACAAGAACAACAATGTGAATATAGGGAATGGCATGTTTCTTATTTGTCATGTCAAAATAGACTCCCAGTTTATCATCAAATACTTTCACATGTGTGACATATACATTGATCAGACATAACATTATGACCATCTGCCTAATATTATGTTGGTCCCCCTTATGTGGTCAAAGATGCTCTGAACCATTGGGCTTGATCAGAATGGGGTCTAGGAAGTTTGGAGGTCAAATCAACATGTTGGGTCATTGTCATGTTCCTCAAGATGTTCCTGATTGTTTGATGTTGTTGCCATGTGGTGGGGTGCATTTTCCTGCAGGGGTAGGCCAGTGACATTTGGGATTTCCATTTGCATGAGGGAGTGTGTTTGTTCTGGGACAATATTTATTTGGGTGTCTAAGTCTCATCAACATGGATGGCAAAATCCAAGGTTTTCCAGCACAACACCACATAGTACCAATATAATCAATGTTATTCACTTCACCTGTCAGTGGTTTTAATGTTGTGGCTTATTGGTGTATACAAAAGTTCTAGCCACCCTACAATGGAAAACAAGTTCCTGCAGAGGAAAACAGCCTGTTGTTAATGTTATCATTAACAACAGGCTGTTCTCCTGCTTTGTTCGACTGAGTGCTGTGTTTAATAGCAATTAAATAGTTTGATAGTTTCACTTTAGATGCAAAAAATACATAACACATAAACAGCCTATCACAAGGACTCAGCTTTGAGCCTCTTGTCGCCTCCATCCGAACTCTCAGACTTCTCATGGCGGAGGTTACGGCTGGCAAGTATCACCTTTTGCGTTAAAAAAAAAAAGCCCACCAACCTCGGTGCAGGATCCTGCCTGGTGATTCCTCAGCAACAGACCTCAGCCTGGCATGGTGGCCAACATTTAGAAATCACTTCTACATTACACACATTTTGTCACTAGTTTGTTCGTTACATCATATAAATGTTCTTATTGAGGTCAGTCTACCTCAAAGTTGATTTGACTTGTCTTCCTGATTTAATGTGTTTGAAGGTGAGATCACTCCTTTATCCTTAGTCTATTTATTATCATACCTCTGAGTAGATGCATTTGTTTGTGTTTGTCATTGTTGTGTTAATAATAAAAATATTATCCGTGTGAATGATAGTTTAAGGGATTACATAAAGATTACAGTGGTTAAATTCAAAACTAACCTTTATTCTGCTGGTCTTTATTAAAAATACATCCATAAAAATGATCAATAATTAACAATATCCACTGATATTAAACATTTTATCATAATACATTTTTCTGTCTATTCACACGTCTGACTGTTGATCTGGATATAAAAAAAAAACATTTTACGTCAATTTCTGATCTGTTTTGTTGCTCTGATATATTTTTTTATAAACAAACCAAGAGCTCTACGCACGAAGTTATAATAATAGACCGATAAATCACATATTTGACAGTTTTGAGGATGTCATTAGTGCTAATTGCACCAAATTGAGGGAAACTAATCGTGGGCCTGGACAGCAGGTCGTTTTGTACTTCACTAAACCTGACATGTTTATTAATATTTGCCAGTATTGAGGAAACATGCAGAGTATGGAGATTGAAAGTGACTCATTTATCATAAATAGGAACAAACAGATATAAATGGGACAGAAAGGGGGCATTGTGTGACTCACAGTGGTTTGTGGTCGATAAGTTTCCATTGTTTCACTTCTTTTTGGGAAACTGCTTGAATAGACAGAGATTCAAGCTCAACAAGCTTCTACTGTCTAATGTAACAGCACTGACATGCATATATGATAATATTTTAACCAAATTATTGGCATTAAAAGGCTTTATTAATAGATAAAAGTTTAGCAGAATGATTTATTAGTTATTTACTCTGTTTATATGTGTTCACAAGAGAAAATGAACTGAACAAAGTGTTCAAACATATCAAAGTCTGCTTCAAACAGGTTCATATAGAAGCAACTAGAAGAACTGATTTGACCGAGCTGGAAATAATAATTAATAACAAATGCATAATGACATAAATCTTTTCATCTCACTATAAAAACGGACCGTATAATTTGCTCTTAGCTGAACTAATGATGGATTTCATGAAAAAATTAATTGAATGAAGTAAATTAAAGTAATCACAGGTTGACTGAACATGACAGTCCTCAGAGCTCCAAAACTGGAACATCTTCATTTTTGTTACAGTCGCCTAATTATGACGAGTTTCATGTTAAGGTAAATGTCTATTTCTGTAAAATGATCAAGGTCAAATATGAAAGTGACAGGACTCACTAAACAATGACACAATGAGGGCTTTAATCTTCCTCCTCTGCTACTTTTTGTAATCCCATTCAGGCTTTAAGTCTGGACTCGATCAGCTCCAAATTGAATTTTTAACGTGTGATAAAAGAATAGTAGTGTGAGCCGAAAGGTCACATCTGGGGAAAAGGCGATTAATCAAAATGCAGCAACACACAGGACGACTCCTCTCTCCCCTCTGCAAATATTATCAGCAGGTACGAACGCTGGGACACGACGATGAGGAGGAGCAGACGGAACAAAGAGTCCCATGGCTGCGTATTAAAAGAGAAGTTTTTTTAATATATAAGTGACAGGCTTCACTCAACAAATGAAAGACTTACAACGATCAGCCACAACATTATGACCAGTGACAGGTGAAGTGAATTGCATATATCAGTCTATGTTCCCGCCACAAGATCCAACCCTGTAAGGCCTTTTTCAGGGATGTTTTTGGTAGAGATATAAGTAGGTACTTCTGAGCGGCCCTGAAAAACCGCTGGGGGATCTTGATGCTGATTAGTTAAACTCGTAGGGGCCTTTTTTTCTGAACCCTTTGTCCTCATTATGTAGCATTCTTTGCAATCCAGAGTGCAAAACTCCCCATATCGGCTAACATAACAAACTATTGTTCTTTTTGCTAAGTGCTCATAGAACACAGGTTGTGTCCAGTAACTACTATTTGAGTTAAAGTCGAAGCTTTTGCATCCTACACCGCAATAGAAACAGAAATTATGGTGCCGTTCCTGTAAACATTCAAACCCCCCCAAGCTCCTGCACTGGAAAGCCTCCTGATGGCTTTATTCTCCCACTAAGCCTTTACCAGTGAGCGACCATTCACCATACTGGAACTAAACTTAAAGGGCTACCACTAGTTTCACTTAATGTGTTAGTGTCTCTTGTTTGTGTTTGGGCCCGTTGGGAAAACAGTGTCTGTAAGAGAGACCCGATAATGAATGAGAGCTGCTGAACAACAATCCTCATGGTTCCCAGAGCTTTTATCATTTCCCCACAGTGGAACAAGTGAGAAGGGCCCAGACTGACTGTGCTGATAGTCCGTCCGTCAGGGAGGCTTAACAGTCACAAAGGAAACTGCTGCCGGGCGCTTCATTTACTCACAGTCGGCCAGGGCTCCTGTTTACCGGCTCAATAGACCACCGGGCCACAAATAAAGAGATTGTCTCCCACGGTCTGAAACATTTGTTTAGCAGAGTCGAGGCTGTGGAGGCTGTTTAAAATGCACAGCCAGCTATCTTCTACAGAAATGTGTTCCTTTAGAGTAACAGATACCGAGTATTTGAGGGGTTAACATCAGTGTAAATGCTGCTGAGCTTGTGTTTGCCAAGGTCAGGGGGACACGCTGGAGTCTGATTGGCTGTGGGATTTCCTGGTAGACTTTGGAGCCACCCAATGGAGAGAGAGAGAAAGGGGGAGAGAAAGTGGAGGGTTAGCAGGAGGTGATGAGGTAATGCCTGTTTTTTTATGCGAGAGGGTGACATCATCGCTGTGGCATTCTGGGTTGCCATGGAGAAGGAGGGGGGAGATAAAATAGGGGGCACATAAAAGGGGGCGCGTGGGAATGGGACAAATGTGTTCATGCTGGTGTGTTCACGTGGAAAATTGGAATAAATTAAACCGGTGTAGTTCGGATAAACTCGACTTTACAGGAAGATTAATTTGGGTAATGATGTGACACAAAGCTGTGAAACGGGTTAATTGTTGCCATCACGGTTTGAGCATCTTCCTTTAAATCACTGGGAAATATGAAGGGTGGAAATCTGGCTCTGGACCAGGAATCCCAATCTATTTATGTCTCCACTGAGGGGGAAGACGGGGGTCTTCCCCAGACTGTCTGCCATTTCTGTGTGTGCGTGTGTTTGTGCGTGTGTGTCTGTGTGTGTGTGTGTGTGTGTGTGTGTGTGTGTGTGAGACCATCCCTCAAACCCACAGCCCCCCGTCTCCTGCCCAGAGGTTGTATTTTGTCTTTGTCTGCGAGGATTTCAGCTTACCCTGCAAGTACAGTAATAGCAGCCGGCAGTTTGACGCAGCAGACACATTTGTTTCTGTCAGCATCAATCCACACACTTGACATCTATTGTCTAATTTTTCCTGATTTTACCGGAAGGCCAGGCAGATCTGCCTATTGGCTTATTGATCAGGAGTACTCTAAGCGTTTCTGCTGTCTTTGCAGATAGAAGGAAGACGGACGTCCTTCTGAGTTTGACGCAGATGATGGAGGAGTTAATAATTAATGAAGAGATGAACGTGTGTGTGTGTGTGTGTGTGTGTGTGTGTGTGTTTGAGAGGTGTGGCTCCTCGTAAATCTTTCATCTTTTCATCTGTCATTTTGTAATGATCCTACTCCGCACCTCCACCAGGACACGCACTCTGTTTCCTCTTCGTCCGCCCTGCTTCCTGTAGCTGCCTCAGCCTACGCGTCATTTAATGACCTGTGGTTACGTGTGCACACCCACACAAACACACACATCATAAAACGCTGACCAGAACAGCGTGGTCAGCAAGGTTTGCGTGGGAGTCGGATTAGATTCTGGTTTGGTCTTTTTCACTTTGAGGCCTCTCTGTGATCGTCTTTAAAGGAGGCCAGAGAATAAACAAATTGCACAATTTTTGCATCTAGTAGGTTCAGATACTGTGTTGCCTAATTATTACTGTCTTCATTAATCATGTCAGCCATTTTGAAGCAAAAATAGTGGAAAAATGCCAAAAAAATCATCCATATTCATTCTATCTGGAAGTTTTGGGCTGTTGGTGGATCTTATGACGTCACTTTGGCTTCTATACAGTTTTAATAGGGATTTTTTTCAAACTTGTTGACATTTTATAGCCTAATTTAAAACTAAGATTTGAAAAAGATAAATTTAGGATTAATGGAGAGTGACAATAAGATATACAGATAATATGCAGCAGAAAATAAATATCATCTTGGTGTATTTTTAGTCGAGCAGCTGCAGTTAATATTTATAAAGCTCTATAAAGTCAGTCCAGCTTCACCAACAGACAGCTGAAACAATGGAAACATTTAGTCCCCAATAAACAAAGGTCTGTCTGAATGTCTGCCATGTCTGCTGTGTCTGTAGTTATTTATGTGTGACTCTTAACCTGATTTATTTTGAAAGGCTGCTGTAGGCCTTCATTTAATGAATATTTTTTATCTCTGGGTAATCTGATGTCATTTGTTCTAAAGGAACATGAGGTTTTCAGTTTTCAGGAGCTCTAGGAGACATCTTAATATGTGTGTGTCTTTTGTTTGTTTGTTTGTTTCAAAAATTAATTTATTCTTCTTCTCGGTGCCACCAACAGTCCAAAACCTGAAGATAATTAATTTGCTTCAGTGTAGGAGAAGCAGCAACCTCAAACCTGCTTGAAAAACAACTGAAACAACTGATCAATCAAAGTAGTTGCTGATTAGTTTTCTTGTTGACTGATTAATTGTCTGATCATTGCAGCTCTTAATGCTCATAACATTGTTGATAAATCTGCCAGTTAGTGTCTTGATTTATTTTTCATTTAGTCCAAATTTTAAAAAGTAATTTAAATAAATGCCCATTGTATTTTTATTGGGGCCCAAATTGATATC
>OMNN01098544.1:6856-36898 GCA_900302755.1 Chromis chromis
ATCAACACCGCAACATGTCAACACTTAACAAACTCAATCCAAAACTGCATTGTCATCTGCTGAGCTGCAGAATTAATGGGGAAAAATGTTACTGACTTAACTGTCAGTATAACAGGTTAGCTACTTTGCTAACATAGCAAACAGATATCATGTAATCATGACTGACACATCAGTTATCAAGGACACTGTTATGTCAGAGTTGTATTAAAAGAACAAAAATGGCCGTGTTTGTTTACTTTCAAGCACTAGATAGCAGCTTACAGTGAAGACACCGCTTTACTCCGCACCACTGTTATGCACACTCTACATGCTGGATGTGCTGCTGAGAGTCTGCTGGATGAACTATGTGATGACACCATTTTTAACTTATACAAGCCTCCTTTTCTGCATTATGTTCTACTAGTGTCTACATATCAAGAATTAATTCACCACCTGAGTGTGACTACCCTGTAAATCTCATATTCCTTGGCTTTAGGTATCGTGACGAGCACACGGTGGATTATGAGAGGCTGTCTGCTGCAAAAAGAATATACCCGTGTTGTTTTCCACACACTGACAACAGAAGTCTGATATTCTTGGATACATGTGGAGCAGCCTTTGAAATGTGACAGCCTACTGGACTTTTTAGAACGTGTTTGGTCTCGAAATGGGGACATTGGAGAATCCAGCAACTGAACTGGGACACGGTGTCTCTCTATGGTGCTGAAACATTCAAACACAGTCTGTCTGCACGGTGCTAAAACAGTTTAAAACCATGTGTCCCGATTCCATAATAACAGTGTGCACTAAATAACATATATACATCTTTGTAGGATGCAGTTTCCAGTTAGAATACAAGAAATCAACTACCAAATATTCAAGATTTTCCTTGTTCAGTTCATTTCATGACACATTTTCTAATAAGAATAAAGTGATGACCTCAAAGTTCTTTGATTTGTTGAATTTGGTTTTGCTCTTTGGTGCAAAGCAGCACAGTTCACACAGTCTTACTTTTTTCAACTTTTTCCTTGTCCCCTTTTATTATTTTTCTCCCTGATGTTTTAGTAGCTGAACCTAGCGGAACCAGAATGTAAATTATCTAGTAAGACCACCTTTTTATACACTTTTGAATAAATTCACACGGCGCACTGCATTTGAGTGGTGCAATTAAATTGGTCCTGTGTTTCAAGATGAAAGGCTTTCAAATTCTTTGACTGCAAAAAGAAAAAGAAAAGATCTACAATCCCCCCCCTTTTTTTTAACTTTTAATGCACTCACAGATGCATTTTAGCGGAATGAAAATGTGGATAATTGTCTGGTGACTGGGAGTTGTTTGAGTTACTTCATGTTGCCTTGCTAAGTTAATAGCTATTGCGTAAGCAAGATGAAGTGTATTTTTTAATGAGGCCAGCCACATGATAAGCCCTCTGGGTGTTTCTTCTCTGTGAACACCCGCACTTGATATAAAACACTTTGAACGTATAACTTATCAACATGCTGAGTTAAAACATTTAGCAAAAGAAGCGATTCGGTTGATAGTAGCAGAGATGTTGCCTCATAAAGCATCAAGAATGTTTGGATTTGGCTTTGATGGCATTTGTTTCAGGACAAGTAAAGTTGAATTTACAGCTACACTTGATATTAAACTGGCTAATATTAAAACCTTAAAAGCCAAAATCTTTCAAATAATTTGTAGTGCATGTGTGTTGTTGCATCAAATTGTTTGCATATTTAAAATCTTACGGACAATATGTTGCCCAAAGTGCAGCTTCACATACTTCAAAAGCATAGCCTCCAGGTTAGATTTTGTAAATCTGGAAATCTTGTTTACCCAAACCGCTGGAGAGGTTAAATTGACAGAAGCACAAATAACTAATGTGTGAGATGTGGGCATCCTTGCAGCTGGCAGCCCTGTAACCCATCTCTGTCTCGCTGTAGGTAACCTTCACCTCGCACCGTCGCACCGTCAGCCGTCAAACAATCAGGTGAGGCTGCAAACGCATCACACACCTGCAGCCGAAAGTCTCTCAGAACCCAAGATGACCCCCTTTTGTATTCCGCTCAGGAGCAAAGCCCCCGCTGAACCGCTACTCGCAACTTGATAAATCATTCAGAAATCATTCCGCCAGTGGAGCTGCCATTCCTGCTACTTAGAGCACCGGGTGGAAATTGCTTGTAGTCATTCAGATCTGCCGAAAAAGCATCCTAGTATGGATTTGCTCTTTGACAGCTGCGGATGAGCCCAATTTTTCAGCCTGAACTCTCATCAGCACTCGTCTTCTCCGGCAGCTCATTAGAAAATTTTGTCCGGCGAGTTTGTGTTTGAGCTGCTGGAGACAGATGTGGGATTATAGCCACACTTTATATTGTAATCTGGACCTGTTACAGGAAGGTCCTGAGGCTACAAAAACAAATCATGAGTGAGGTTGGTATAAATTAATGAAATTTATCAAGAGTTCTGGCGCACATTTACTCAGCCACCTTGTCTTCTGTGTAAGAATACTCATATTTCTATCTAAATAACTAATCCTTTAGTGAGAATGTGCAGAAAGGAAACCTATTTTTACATTAACCGTTGTATTGCTAATTAGTTACCCGCATCTATAAGAGGTCATTTTTTTAAGCAGTAAAAGTTTTCTTATGTGACCTTCAAGAAACAAAGAAAAACTGTAAATTACTAATAAAGGACTCTGATAATTCCTCATCCACCCACCTACAAACACATTTTCTTCACCACTTGAGTATCAACAATGGCTATCTAATCAACGTGTTAACTGGTAAGTCAATATATTGAAGTTTAAAACACAGCAAACAATCTTCTTGCCTGGCACAACTCAAGTAAAACTATATATTTCTCATGAATCTTTTCGCAAATTTCTTCCATCTCTCGCTGTGAGATGCATGCTGGCATCCACAGCGTTTGATGAATTTGCACCAAGTGTTTAATAATCACAATCTATCATTTAACGACAGTCGCCTTTATTCATAAATTACCCCATTATCCAGCAAAAATCTACAACGTGGAGCTGAATTAAATTCTTCTGAGGGACAGAAAAGAGTTTTTACTTGCTGATATTTTAAACAATATTTGCCGCTAATGATTGTCTTCTTGTTTTGGAATGCATATGTGTTCTTTGGTCTCTTGAAAATGCATCTTGATCTCAGTTACACTATTAAAATTGAAGCTTAACACACTGAAAATAGCTAAATTGAATGTAATGTTGTATCAAATTGGTTCATGCAGAATTGTGGACTTATTTTGCATGCAGCAGTCATGAGCTCTTTAATAATAATAATGATCTAACCTTTATTGATCCCCTTGGGGAAATTCATTCTCTGCATTTTGACCCATCCTATTCAAAGTTAACCTTAACTATACATACTAGGAGCAGTGGGCTGCCATGGTGCGGCACCCAGGGAGAAGTCAGAGGTTAAAGGCCTTGCTCAGGGTACAGTGGTGGTGACTAGGACAAGCGGTCGCTCTCACTTTCCCACCTCAACCTCTTGCCAGTCCGGGGACTCGAACCGGCGACAAGTTCGTTTCACAAACCACTAGGCCACCACTGCCCCCTAAATGCATGGCAGTGACACCAAAACCTGCATCACTCAGTTCATCTGGTTATGTTTTTATGGAAAATAAGCAGACTTAATGGCTTCTGATTCGTGCAGCTGGCTGGTAAAAGACAGAATGAGATTTCAAAACAGTCAGAGGTACAGTTTAGGACATTTCAGTGCCGGATAATTGATATTAAAACTGTAGATCAATGAAAATACCTTAGAAACTAAATTCAAATCTGACATTTTAGTCATTAAGATTTTAATCAGAAACACAAAAGGGTAATTAAATGAACTACACTTATCAGGGAAGACACTAATTAGGCTGCACCGTACATGGCAACGGCTACAAGGTGTGCAAAAAGAAGTGAATTGTTCCTCCGTGTGGGGCGAACTCAAGGTTTTACTACTGTGGAGGTTATTCGCCTTGTGATAGGAAAAACACAGTTAATATCAAACCTTCACGAGGGAACAGTGGTGTTTATGGGTGCTCCGGCAACCGATGGTCGCTCAATTTTCACGTTTAAGGTCAGACGTAATGGCCGTAAACAATTTTCACCATCTCAACCAAAATAAGCTCAAATAAGAAAAACCTGTTGTTCTCATTTTAATATAAATTTAAGCTTCAGTCTTGCCCATAGTTGTTTTCAGTAAATGCAATTATCCTCTATTCAGCGCCATCCTCTGTACCGCTTTGAGGTTGGTATTAAACTTGACATAAGGTGAGGGCGACAGAGGTCAGCTCTCACTAAGTCAATTACTAAATCTTTTGTCTTTTTTAATTGCGAGGGTGAGTCAGCGGTCAGCCCCCTGTACAGCTGAGTGTCAGTTATTATAGGCCAATTTACCAGCCTGAAAAAAAATATCCACTTCAAAGCGCCATTGTACTCCCTCTTCGTCCCAGGCATTCAAACCTCTTTTTTTCACATTTGCATTAATATGCCCCTTGATTATGAAGATGACAATGTGCAACCTGCCACCTTTTCTCACACCGGCTCCTCCTGAAGCCACAAAGCAAACAGGGTACGAGGTTATAAACACAGATAGCGTTCCCACTGTAGGTATACAAGAAACGTCAGTGTGAAAAAGTTTGTGCATTGATTGTATTTCATATTTCACAGCCTTGGATGAAAGAGAATAAACCGTACAGGAGATTAAATGTTGTCCTTGCTACTCTCAGACATGCTACCGTGTACAAAGGTGTTTCTCAGCGTGATTACCTTGTTAAAGTCTGTTCAGCTGCTTTCATACGAGTCTCTATTTTCTTGTATCGGGATGCGTGTTTAATGCTTCTGATTGCAATTAAATTCCTATTCTTGCCGTATTAAAGGCATCGAATCTGAGTCGGACCTTTGAAAAGACACCTATAGCTGGATTCAAGACTCAAAGGCTTTATTGTCATATGCAGCAATTAGCAAGCGCAATGAAATTCATTATTTGCTGTCAAAAAAAAGTCAGTCTTCAAACCCCTTAAAGACTTGGTTTCAAAGTATTCATATTCAACATTCAGCATTAATTAACAACTCTTAAATCAAATGTCGTTAGATGCATATAACATCATATTTTCCACCCTCTAATGTGAAATAATCAAAACTGCTCTAACTTGAAAATGTATTAATGTATGCTGAAGAAACTGGTTCAGAAAATAGGTCCTCGGGGCCTGTATGAATGTATATATGACCACATAGTGCACACAGTATGTACATTGAGAGATTGAGATTTCTTTGCTGCAGCCATTTCCATCTGCCCATAATAGCCTGGGGTCAGTTCATGGTGTAAACTCCAAATGAGGGCCAGAATTCACAGTCCAAAGTTCCCCTCTCTGTATCGTTCCACTGCAGTCTAGCGAGGGAACAAAGTCCCTGTGGGAAACATATATTAAAGATGAAATTCAATAATGAAAAGATTGTATTTTTGGAACAAGATCGCTTCCTTTTGTGTAACTTTGAGTGCTGAACTGGCGGAAGCATCGAAATGACAAAGCTCTGACCGGGCAAGCATGTTTAGATGCTGCAAAATAACATGTAAGGAAATGAGATTTTGTGTTACCTCATCTCTAAAGCTCTATTCAAATGATTACCACTTCATTAAATAAACCACTTCACTCGAGTGAGTCGCCCATTAAAATACCAGTTTTGCAGGAACAGTGTTTGGATAGCTGCTTTTACTTTGCCGTAAAATAAATGTTACCCGAGCATTACCTTTGCTGCATGAAATGAAATACCAAGCTGCAATGGCTTTTGTCACCTGAGGTTATCACCGGAATGAGGAAGACAGGGGTTTTTGAAAACGGGGCCGTGAATGTGATAACGTGAAACGACAGGTCAGGGAGTTTATCTGCGCACGTTAAACGCTATCAGCCTTGTTGGTGGCAGAGGACGGGGGAAAAAAGCAACATCCTCCACTGACTTCATGTCTGTTTCGAATATCCTCTTTACAAATCAGATGATTTTCCCCTTTAATTGCTCGGTTATATTGCGGTAATATGGTTTTGCATATGGAAAAATCCTCCTTCGCCGCAATCATGCATAGAAAATAACAGCTCACTAATCTAGAAGGTTAGAATAAATTAGACAAAGATAAAATAATTAATTAGTCCAGGAATGCTCGGCTAGAAACACAAAATGAATTGATTAAAGTAGAGGGATTTTCTAGTCTAATTGCTTTAAATGACAGGAGACATTGTTTGTCTTTCATTACCATAATGACACAAACAATTTTAATCTTTGAACACAACATTCAAATCTCTCTGTGTGCGTGTGCTGGGGCTTCAAAGTGTGTCTGTCGGGGGCGTTAAAATAGCGAATCTACTGTATTTACAGGAAAACGTTGCAGATTATGTCGATCCTAATGCTTTAAGATCTTAAATCATTGACATGCCAAGATTAGTTCTGAGATGATGAATGCTGTTAACGTGCTTTCACCAGTCACATGATGAACAAACAAGAAAAAAAAAAAGCTTATTTTAACAATCTTTCTGAAGTTATTTTTAACACATGTGCATCTTCTTTTTTTGTCTCGACGCAAACGGCGAGACTCGCTTCTGGGACACATCTGGAAGTGGAGCGACCACGTCACGTATCTTTCATCTGAAGGAAAGTACCCGTGTGAGTTAAGTTTGCCAACTCTGATCAAAATCCTAAGTGCGAGGATGAAAGAGACACAACACAGATCGGGCTGGTGGGGGGGAGAGATGAGGAGGAAGTGGGAGCCTCCCCCATTCTGAGCTGCAGAGTGTCAGACACTAATGCCTCTGGATAGAAGCTCTACTCTAGGGTATTAACTCAAACATGGACGACTAATGCCACGGGATAAAGCGTTCAGCCTCACTTACAGGGGCACAGGCACTCCCACAGGATCATAGGGCCTGGGCGGCAAGCATTAAATTACCACAGACTTGCGTGTGCCTGTGCCAAGGGATAGATTGGAGGCAGAGGGGCACAGCTCGAACTAGTATCCACAGCCTGGAGACTTTTGATTTTAAGATGTGTAGTGCGGGCAAGTTGCCAATCCAAATATATAACTGAGGAGAGAGAATATATTGAGTTTGTTATGTTGGGGGAGCTCTGCAGCCGTGGGAGTGAGCCAGATAATCACAGATTTAATGTTTACGCAAACTAATAACCACATGAAAGGCACAGTCTTGCAAAAAACGTGCAATGACAGTGTTGGTCCAGGCATATTTATCACCAAAAAGGCTGTAAAATTGGGAGATGTGTTTTTAGGTGCTATTCTTGGGAAACCTTTTTCTAAACCTAACCAACTAGTTTTTGCACCTAAACTTTATTTCAACATTACTTTGTAGCACCAACAGAAACAAAAAGTGACCAAAAATGGTTCCTAACAGGACTAAAACCACAGTGCCCTGGGTGAAAGCCTTGAAAATGAATGAAAGTTGATATCATCTGCACCCATCAACCACAATCTCACAAAAAATGTGCACTCGCTCTGTTGGTCTAGGCATCATTTTCACCAAAAAGGCTGTAAATTGGGAGATGCTTACATTTTAGGTGCTATTCTTGGATCTACAACCTTGAATTTCCCCACGCGGAGGAATAAAGCATCTATCGATCTATCTATCCATGCCGAAAGCAACCGGAGCTTTGCAATCCATGATCATTTTCTAAACCTAACCAACTATTTTTTTTGCACCTAAACTTAAATAAGTTACCTTTGTAGCACAACAAAAGCAAAAAGTGATCAAAAAATGGTTCTACACAGGACTTAAACCACAGTGTCCTGGTGAAAGTCTTGAAAATTGCACCTATCAAGCCTCTTTATTTAGATTGTGTTGCTATTTTTATGTGCAAAGTAAAAGAAACCCACATGATATAGAAAAGAAATGCAGGTATCCTACGATTTTACAGGTCTTTCTGTGACACTAATACATTTTCGCACTGCAGACCAACGTTGCTATTACACATATTGGTGTGAGACTGCATTGACAAGAAGCACAATACCTGTATGTTTGCAGAGTTTGCTTGATCTGTTTTCATTTATGTTTTTCTGTTCAAATAAGCTGCAGCTTTCCATTCAATATAATACACGCTCACCAAACACTTTATTATTAGGAACTTGTTCATGCAGTTATCCCATCAGAGCTGCCAGCACAATCCATAAAAACATTCAGATACAGATCTGGAACTTCAGTTCTAATCAAAACATCAGAACAGAACAAGGCACAAAAATGCAATAACACTGACTTTGAGTGCTTCTGAAATCGCTGATCTCCTGGGATCTTCATGCAAAAACCTTTTCTAGAATTCACTCAGTTCTGTGGATGGAAATGCCTCATCGATGAGAGACGGAATGACCAGACGGGGGTTCTAGCTGACAGAAAAACTACAGCAGCTCAGAGAACCACTCTTTTCCAACTGTGAAGAGAAAGAAAGCATCTCACAGAAGGCATGGCCTGTCATACCTTGAGGCGGATTGGCTACAACAGCAAAAGACCACGTCGGGTTCGCTCCCGTCAGCCGAGGAGAGAGAAATCTGAAGCTGCAGTGGGCACCAGCTGTGATGCATTCGTGTCAACATGGGCCAGAATATTGAGGAAATGTTTTCAACGTCTTGTGGAATCCACGCTATAAAGAAAGTGAGGCTGTACCCTGTATCAATATGGTGTTGGGCCTTGTATATTGTGCAGAAGTGGATGAAAACAGTGAGATACATTACTCAAAACTCCTGTTATGATCAATTAAGCACCTTAAATTAAAGGTAAGATTAATAAAAGAAGATCTCATGGTGATTCTCATGCTTTGTTTCCAGGAATCGATGGAAGAACCGGACTTTAAAGTTCCTTAGAAAAAATGTTTATTCCAGTAACCCCCTTCAGCTGCTTTGTAGTAAAAGAAGCCATTCACGAAACCAATTGTAAAATGCGTTGCCAACTATTTTCTTAATTACTCTTGATTTGAGTCACTGAGCACCCTTATTAATAAGATCAATCTGCTCTGCTTTGTGTGCCGTTAGATAAACCCCCACAGCTACACCATGAAATCATTCATGATTTGTCTGAGCCACTGGCTTTGATTATCAAAATCTGATAATATTTTAATAGTGGGGGACTTTTTCACATCAATCCCTGCAGGCTGCCTGGCCGCCATGTGTCTGATTTCAAAATCTTATTGAGCTTCTCTATTTATTATTATTTACAGTATATAATATTCATATATCTGGGTGGTATTGCCTCCTTTTCTACTTATTTTCTACATTGTCCAGCGACGTCCAAATACTGTTTCTTTTTCAATGCAGATGACTTTGTTATTCATTTAATGATTGTTCTTGATGATTGGAGCCAAAACTATTTTTAATAAATCATCCCCGTAGTCGGATGATAACACTCAGGCTGGTGAGAGAGAATAAAAATAAATGCAAGGCTGATAAACTCCGAGTGTCATCCAGCATTATGAATTAAATATTGCCGAAATGTCAGAAAAAGAGCGGCTTATTTCTGCAGCTTATTTTGAAGAACTGGCGTCTGCATTGCACTTTAACATCCACTTCAGTGTTTTTGTCAAACTTATCTCCATATCTTTAATCCCAGTGCAACAATCAGCGCGTGATTCAAAAGGAAGACTGGTTGCCCCGGTGATACAGACACCACTGACAAATACAACATCCCTACTCACTGGAGCTGACAGTCGGGGATTGTCGCAGTCAGAGTCCCCTTGTCGACAAGAAAGTGATGCTTTTTGTTGGGGGTCAGTTTATTAATGTGCAAATCGGATCTCCGCTCGCCTGAGAAATGCACAATGCATTAAACCTGACAAGAAGCTGGTTGTTTTGAAGGTACACGCCGTGTCGTCTTTGCACATTTATAATAGCGTGACCTAGCTTGGTGCAATTAGTATCCTTGCAACCTTGGAGCTACATCTTTGAAAGCAGCTTTTACAGTAAATACAGTGCTTTGTACGTAGGAAATAAGGCGAATACTGGGAAAAAAAGGCCTCATCCAGGGTCGAAATTACACTTTGGCTTTCGTGCGAGGTGTTGTGGTTCAAAAGAAGCGGAACAACAACGACATGCAGCTTGTAGCTTCATATTTACACCGATCAGGCATAACATTATGACCACCTGCCTAATATTGTGTTGGTCAGTGACATTTGGGATTGCCATTTGCATGAGGGAGTGTGCTTGTTCTGGGACAATGTTTATTTGGGTGTCTAAGTCTCATCAACACATATGCCAAAATTCAAGGTTTTCCAGCAGAACACCACATAGTACCAATATTATTCACTTCACCTGTCAATGGTTTTAATGTTGTGGCTGATCGGTGTATGTCAGCATTTTTTTGTGTCGTAATTCGTCATTGGCTGGTAAAATTACAAAGGGAGGGAGTTAATGAGATAAGACAGAGGCTGCTGAACTACTGTTGGGAGGTTTGCTCCACCCAATCGCTAAAAATGGCTTGTCTGACACCAAATCCACACACAATAATTACGCAAATTCATGTACACATTATGCAGTTCTACATGGGGATCCTCAATGAAGCCTATGTGCAAGAAGCCAACGATGCACATATCACAGAGCTGCCAATATTTCCTGTCTAAGTACTTTCTCACTGAGTGTTTTATCCCCTAAGTGTCAACACATTGCGCAGGATGTATGACAAAAGTCCTTGGGGGCCCTGCAGCTGGAGGGCTTTTGTCACTCCATTGTAAACATTTGTCGCTCTTGGACGTTTGTTGAAGCGGTTAATGTTGTTTTTCTTATCAGGAGAGTCTAGGCAGCTGGTACACTAAGAGCATCTCATGGAGCCTTCCTAAGATGATCGAGATAGGTTGAAAAAAAGCATTATGTTTGTGCAAGGTCCTTCTGAAAGGTTTGATAATGGTCGGGTTGGAGAAGCAAGAAGGAAGATCAGCAAGCAGGCTAAAGCAATGAACTTCTGTGAATGAGATCAGCGACAACATGTGTTTACGCCTCCAAAAAAAATAAAAAAATCAGTTTAAAAGTGAGTTTCATTCAGAATATTTACACCACTTTACCTTACAATCGGACAACACTTCCTCCTGGGAACGGAAGCTTTTAAATCGCACTTGAGGACTCCACTAACGGACAAGCCATTGGAGTTTCAATGGCTTAATCAATTGGTTTGTACCGTGACACAAACATGTTAGTTCTGATCCAACCTAACATGTTAAAACACCAAACAATAGGAGACCAGCAGGTGCAGTGTTAAAGGTAAAATCACTGTTTCTTTTAATGGAGAAGGTTGTTGGATGAAGCATGAAAATCTCTAAATATACACTTAGCAAGACTGATATTGACTTTTTTTTAGTTCTTCCTGTTTCATATGGTTGCTGAATGTGCTCAGCAGTAGATTGTTCAGCTTCCATGCTGGTCCTCCTGTCTGCTTTTCTAAACTGGGAACATTATGTAGGTAATACACAGACTATGGATAAGTACCTCCTACAACTCTTCCTCTTCAACCTCTTCAAAGAACCAAACTATCCTTTAAACCCAACTGTTTGAAGTCCAAACAATAAGGCGGCGGTTATACAGTTAGTCGTCTTAGTTCTTTTCAGTGCATCGTTCGCCACCCATCACATTTTCCTTTCGTTCCTGACATTAAGGTATATATAATGAACTAAATTAGGTATTTCTTGATGAAATAATTTTTCACCTTTCTTCAGTCTCGTTAATGGTGCTCAGTTTGTTTTGATAGAAATGATGGCAAAGAAAGAGACCTTGGAGGAAATTATAATTAATACACCACACACCATTCTGTTTCTGTACAAGCAGTCATCAAAGGACCTGCAAAAACAAAGATGAAACACAGACAGCCTGGTGCAAAGTTGCTAAGATTATTAGTTTTTCAGGTCATTATTTTATTGAGTTTGACATTAAATAAAAGTCCTTCGACAAATCTTTGATTTTCTACTTTCTGTACTTTCTGTCAAACTCTGAATTATGACATCCCGAAACAATCCGACAGACAGTAAATTATCTGTCCAAAGTCTATTTTCTGATCTGGATCAGTTCTGGATGTCTGGTCTTACCTTTACTATCTTTTAATACGAGTCTGCTCACAGGTGCAGTTACATGGTTACATTGTAAAATACTGACTGCTCTGCTCAAAGTAAGGAGTTTAAATGTGGATTTAGAGACTGAGTTTTACTGGTTCTACAGTTATCTTTAAAGAAAAACTTCACCATTGCTATCTTCAGGGGACGCTGTACTGCACCTCAAGTCCCGAAAGGTGCCGTTTCAGACGTCGCTTTATCCTCAACGTACATGGTTGGACTTGAACTTCTACTAACATGCTATAAATTTTCATTATTATGCTGACAACACGGTTATGTGTGCCTATAAAACCTCAAGGCTCCAGCAGGCTGGGAAAACTGCACCTCAGATAAAAAGTAATGAATGTCAACCGAGTTTTTCTCCAACTATATGAAACCAAATCAAAAATAGTTCTTTTTGAAGAGCCACCAACTCCCATTTAATTGATTCAGCACAGATATTTGTCTGCCCGGAGTAAAGCCAGTTGCAATTACTGTAGGTGTAAAATTTGGCAGCAATTTGAGCTTTGATGTTTTGGGTTGTCCCATACAGTTTCTGCATACTGTTTTCTTCCAACTGTGGGACAGATTGTTTTTTTCATCCAGAATAATCAGGAAAAGCTTGATTAGGGCGTTGATTTTCTCTCTCACATGACTGTAACTTCTATTTCTTTCAAAAAATCATGCATGTTACAGGAGCAGAGCGACAACAAATGCTGCTACGTGTCTGTTTTATTCTATAATTTTAGCAAATTTGTGTGTGTGTGGTGTGATTTTCAGCTTATTTGAAAATAGACATGGTAGAAAGCAAAAGGTATGACAACTAGAATCAAAATAAGACACTGAAATGACATTGCATGCATCTTAAACCACTATAGGCGGCAGGAATGATTGCGTTTCTATTTTTTTATGCCCATGAGACATTTTTTTTTTCCTGTTATGTAGCAATTGCATAAACTGTGTTTGAGCTTTTTATAATGGGAATCTCTCCAAATTCAAGCACGAGGATCAGTTTAGCAGTCTTAAGCAGTACTCCACGGCCTGTGAAGTCATGAATAGTGTCTTCTGCGGGTTGAGTGGAGCACGGTCAAGTCTGGGAAAATAACCCCTGCTGTTATCTTGGCTTTGGATCTGAGACTTCAAAACATCACGGCGTGCAGGGGATCGTCTACAGTGAGATGCTGTTGAGTTGTGCTTTGGGAAATGCAGATGAGGTTGACCCACACTAGAGACTACACATCCAACACCCGGCTGCATCAGTTTTGAGTTAGATGAATAGATCCCTTAGGAGGTGCATTGTAGGATTGGTGCCGCTGTCCCTTATGAAGAGTAATAGGCTGCTTTCTGTAATGCGTTAATGTGGTGTGTTTTTTTCTGTATTTAACTGCATGAATGATGAGAGTGACAATAAAAATTTCATGATTAATAATGAAAACAAATTTCACTGAAAAACAAAACTTATCAGGCTCAGAAACTAGAGCACTCCTTCTCCCATCTTTATTGTTCTACTTGACACAGTCTTTGATGATGTTCTAAACATTTAAAATATAAAGCTTACCAGTTTGTTTTGCTGATGCGATTTAAGACTGCTTCTTTTCAATAGAGTTATTTGGCTGAAACACAACCCTGCAACTTTCAATGTGGCTTTTTTTTTTAAAACCTTCATCCTTTTGTCTTGGGTACCTGCAGACCCCAAGGGTTTACTGTTTTTTGTCACATCTCACAGCTGCTTTTTTCTTTGATCCCCATTTTTTCAAGATATTGTCAATCATTTTGTGTCTTAATGACTTCATATTATTGTTTTCCTTCCTGTTTTAATTAGTGCATCTTAAAAATAACATTTTGTTTCATGGTCCTGGGGGACCCCAGTCAAAACCACCCAATTTCAGTTTTAACAGATGGAACTATTTATTGCCTAGTGGCTCTCAGTTAGTCATTTTGTAGGAGGCAGACACAGAGTGAGGTACTAATATGGATTGCATTTGTGATAAAGGCAATTTATATCAAAGAAAAGTATACATTTTTATTTTATAGAATATGCAAATTGACTGCACTTTCCCAACATAATAGTTAGCTTTAATTACTTAACTAAATACTATGAGAATAAATTAGTTAACTTTTCAGTTGATCATTTTGACCCCAGTTGGTAGCCCCTTTATGTTAAATATGTTGATGGGAGGAGGGTTAAAATCATCAAATGACTGATGAAATCTAACCTAAACTGTCACCGACAGAAAAACAGACTTTAGCAATGGAGGGAATTTGCCTTCACTTGAGGAAAGCAGGTATGTCATCAATCTTCATACAGTCCGCTGTTTGTCTGAACTGACCGAGTTACAAAGCTGAAACCGAAGTGGGAATTGAGCTGGGATTCAAAAATGAATCTCGTTTTCTTCAAGTGCTCCTGTCAGAAGGATTATAAAACATTTCCATGATTCTGAAATCAAATATTTGTGGCTCGACGGAGCAGGATGACATTATTACAAGGTGACTCTGCAAAGTGGACCACTGGGTATTCTCCATCACCGGTGAAGGAATGTGTCCTTCAGGAAGCTGCCAAACTCAAACTGCAGGAGTCTAGCTGACTTTTTTTTGCAATAGCATACAATAGGTTTGCAGTTTGTGCCACCAGAAAAGCCATCACCAGGAGCTGATGTGATAATTTCGCTACCCTTTTCTTTTTAATACGTTCTTGGGCCTCAGTTTTCTGAAGTTGGTTTGCACGATGTTTTTATTGGTGCTAACTGTATATACACCGATCAGGCATAACATTATGACCACCTGCCTAATATTGTGTTGGTCCCCCTTATGTGGTCAAAAATGCTCTGAACCATTGGGCAAGGCTTATGGGGTCTGGCACCAGGACATTGGCAGTGGATCCTTTGGGTGCTCTGGCTTGTGCAGTGGGGCCTCTGTCAATCAAACTTGTTCCACTGCATCCTGTTGATGCTTGATCAGAATGGGGTCTAGGAAGTTTGGAGGTCAAATCAACATCTTGGGCGATTGTCATGTTCCTCAAGATGATCCTGATTGTTTGATGTTTTTGCCATGTGGTGGGGTGCATTTTCCTTGCTTGTTCTGGGACAGTGTTTATTTGGGTGTCTAAGTCTCATCAACATGGATGCCAAAATCCAAGCTTTTCAAGCAGAACACCACATAGTACCAATATGATCAATGTTATTCACTTCACCTGTCAGTGGTCATAATGTTGTGGCTGATCGGTGTATACATAGAGATACCTCAGTGGTTGCTGCTGTTCAATGCAGTGGCCACCAGTTCAAAGTATTTTACAATTTACAATCCAAACCAGAGCTAGATGAAGCCAGAGTCAAAATGTATGAATCACATTTCATATCAAGTTATTAGACAGTCGAGGAAATAATTGACTGCAAAAGTGGTGGAACAACCACTGACCAGCTAAAAACCCACACGTTTAAAAAGAAAAGAATTAAGAAAGACTGAGGTTGTCAAAGAGCTAAATTCACACACGAGAAAGCAATAAAGAAAGAGTGAAAGCAGAAAACGTCTTGTTCTTTAAAGTACCAAGTCACAATGTGTAACATTATGAGGAAGAAAAAAAAGGGTACATGGAGGACAGGGAGGAACAGTAAGAGAGATTATAAAAATGGTAGATGGGATGGTAAATACTGAGAGAGCTGTAATTTTCTGTTGCAGGAAAGTGAGGCTGAGTGTGTGTTGAGAGAGTACAAGAGGGGAAAATGGATTGAGAGAGCCTGATGGCTCATAGGACAGGTTCATTTTCACAAGAGTGCTTCAGAGAGCAGCAGAGAACGAGACAAAGAGAGAGAATAAGAGGACAGATGAGGCAAAAATCATTATGATGGCAGGAAATCTCATCTGTGTGTTTGTGTTTTTTATCACCTCTAAATATATATTGTCCTTTGATACTGTTGATTTGAAATGTTAATAGTTCATTTTTAAAAAGATGTGTTTCTTTTGTATTTTTTGCAAAGAGACAGACTGAGCTTCAGTAGGACAGACTGAGCGACCCCGTGGATACAATTTTGTGATTGCCTGTGATTGTGAGCTCAATTTAATATGAATACGCTGAGGGTGATTGGCCGTGATTACTTCTGCAACCTAAAAATGGAAGATATGGCTCTGTCATTATAAGAAGAAGAAGAAGAAGAAAAGCCTTTTCATTCCGTGAACCCTCTGCTAAAAATCACACAGGATCAGGATCAGACAACCAGCCATGAACAGGAACTCTGGAGGAGGTGTAATTGTCTTTGGCAACAAATCTGTCAGGTGTTAGTGTCAGACTCCTGCTGCCATCAGTCAGAACTTCAACCTACAGCTAACAACCTGTCAACCTACAGGAGCCACACATCAGGAGTACAAAAAGCCAATAATTCATGTCATAATAATATATACAGAGGTCTAAAATTAGAAACCTGCCTGAATACTTTATTGGAATAAATAAGTGTTATTTCAGCATTGCAAGTTCTGTTAACCTTAAACTATTTATCATCTCAGCTTAGTTTAGTGTGCTAGCATGCCAACATTATGATTAAAATCATCCTGTGAGAGACATGAATGTTTGTTTAATGGTACATTTCACCCCAAATCACAACCTCATGGTCAGACGAGAATAAAAAGTCTTGGTTTTCATCTTTCATGCAACTTCTGTAACCAATTTCATTACATTTTCTGGTGCCATGGTAAATTTAAAAAAATGCAACCCAGTGCAGGATTAACCGGCTTTAGAGTCCCGGGACAAAAACTTAGCTGTAGGCTGCTATTGAGCTCCATGTGTTCCCATTGTGAGTTTGGTTTTAAACTGATTAAATGCCACTTTATTTAAGGGTGTATATGATTTATCATAACATCAAGAGCCTAGAAATGAGAAAATAGCTACAACTGCACCTTTAAACCCCAATAAATCAAAAGAAAGTGACTTGGGGAAATGTAGTAATCCGGCTTTGCAATTTTCAGCACCTCTAAGCCTCAGTAATTAACACATCTGGTTGGTTTACTCTGCACAAAAACCAAGATGTAGAAAAGACTTGGACATGTAAATTAGTGAGCTTTAGAGGTGCTGCTGGGTGTATTTTATTACCTTCAGACAGGCTTGCTGTTTCCAATTCTTTATGCTGAGCAAAGCTAACCATCTCTCAAAAGATTCATATTTACTATACTTATTTTAATGGTTTATCTTGCATAGAGGGCTATTTGGCAGCCCATAAAGATGGTTTAACCAACACCAAAGGAAAGTCACCAGCACCAAAATGATGAGAATTTACAATAATACATAATATTTTCTTTTATTGTTTTGTTAATTGCTGTTTCATTTACTGAAACATAATAGATTTTGTGAATCAAATGGTCAGAAAAAACAAGAATATGCATTGATTTCTGTCAAATAAGGAAACAGACTTTTTGGCTTTACTGTATTTGGGTGGATCATGTTCACTGTCCTGTGTAGTTATTCTCTAAAGGCCCATTCTGATCCTGGAAACAGGGGCAAAGCCAGACGATTTTTCTTAGAGGTGGCCAAGCTGAGACCATTATTCACACTGAGGTAACACAATAAAAGAAAAATAGTTTTTTTTTTTTTTTTGGTCACTTAATGTTTTCCTTTGTTCATGTAGGCAAGACAACCACGTAAGAGTACATGAGAACTCATATAGAGTATAATAGGCTTTTTAATGTAACCCTCGATTGAAGTTTGTTTTTTTCATGTTGATAAAACCTGTGAGATAATTACAATTTAAATTGTAAGATAGGTACATGTAAGACAAAAGAGTCCTTGTTCAGTTTAGGACACCCATCTAGTAGAAACATCACATTCCGTTCATCTAGCATTTTCTTTATTTCTTCTAGCTGCAGCTTCTGGGTCAGTATTGCATTCTTTAAGCAGTTTTTACTACTTGTTTCGGAGATCTTCAGAGACGGTTAAATCCCTACAGTCTTTAAGAGTCTGTACGAGAGATCCAAATAAATCCACAGCTTAACCTAAATCATACATTACATTATTTTCTAAAGAAAACATGTACAAACAGATTCTTTACTTACATTTAAAAGTCTGATGCATTTTTCTTATCCTGTCTGTAAACTTTTCATTGACAATAATATCAAATCTTGTCAGAAGTGATTGTCAGAACCACTTGGTTGTGTGTGGTTAACTGGGGGGTGGTTGTGCTGTTAAAACACATTTGTATGAGAACAACAGCTGCAGAGAAATGGTCCTGAAACAAACTTCTGTCACTCTAGTTCTATGAGTTCATGCGTACCCACTAACAGGATTCCTGTTGTGTGTGTGAGGGGTGGCCAAACTTCAGTCTGAGAGGTGCCACACTTTGACTCTGCTTCTGCCTTGAAAAACCCTGGAGTGGACTCTAATCAAACTCTGAGCAAGAAAGCAAGTTTATTTCACAAAATACTAAACTATTTCTTCAAAATCATCCTTTCAATTTATCTATTTATTGTTCTACTAACATATGTTTTCTTCCTATTATTATATTTTCAAGCTCAACCACAGTTTTATTCTCAGTGTTTCGGAGCTATTAGACTCACTGCTCAACAGCCTGGTTCTTCCTGGATCACTGAGCACGGAGTCAGCCCCTGTTTGGTGGTCAGTTAGGCTTCGATGCTGCCGTCTCCAGCTCTTGACACAACCTCCTACTTTTCCTCCGAGGCCCTGGAGGATTCACATACTCTCGTAGAAGGCAGAGGATAATTGGATTAGTGTGTATAAATGAACCCAATATGAAAAAAGATTCATTATGCCAATTAAAAGCCTTCACCCCTCCACACTCCAGCCCCGCCCCGTTGTCTCCTCTGACAGTCTGCTGTAGCTGCGCCTCGTTGCCTGTTGGTAATTATCCCTCTGTATTCCTGTGCTTTATCACCAGCAGTTGGCTGCCACAGGATGTGCAGAGAAAATGAAGAATCTGCATTTGTTTGCTCATTCGTGCCGGTGAACATCTGTGTACTAACACAGTGGTTATTTGCTTGGCCACTCGTGGCCACAACAGAGGCACAGTGGGTACAGTTCCAACACACATAATCATATTGTGCTGCATAAACAATGTAAGCACGCAAACAAACACACATACGTCACGATGACACAGTCAGCACAAACAAGGTCGCCTTATTAACACATTAAACACACATACCACAAACACCTGCTGCCATAGAGACACATTAAATGAAGTGCACTGTGTCCGTTCTGCAGCCACTCGCAATACAATTTAACCTTCAGCGGCTTCTCCTCAGAAAACTATTTTAGCCGTCTTTGAATAGAGATGATGAGGGTTTAGGTGGACGCAGTGTTCAGGGCGGGAGGATAATTGAGAAGAAAATTGCAGGACCAGAGGATGCAGAGGAAGCAGGGTCACAAACAAACTCACTCCTGCCTCTACCTGAATACATAAACTGCAACCACTGGCAGCAGCGTCAGCTAATCCTGCTGTTTCTTTGTGTTTGGGATGAAGCCAATAATTATACTTTGTGTGGGCGTTAAAGGGAAAAGATCAGTGTTTTGGCTTTTGTAATCTTGCAGATTAATTTGTTGACAGTGTGTAATTGTCTATGCTTCTTTGTGTGCAGTGGACTGAATTCAGAAGCCGTATTTTTAGTAATTAAGTGCTTTTGATAAAATGCTCTGACGGTTTTTCGTGTGATAATATGTGAAGTGATACAAAGAGGATAATTGCAGCACAATTGGATGCTTAGTAGGACAAGCTTAATAGAAGACAAGCTTGATACTACCATGAGATCTATGTGTTAACTGTGGAGGTAGAGCTGGGAGCTGAGCTGGGGGAAACAACTGACCTGTCCGAAGTAAGAAGATCTGTACACATCTGCATCTGTAATAAAACACGCAATATCTCAGGTAAGGTTGTTTGATATTTGAACTCAGCAGTCAAACAAGCACATCCCTCCCTTCAGTGCAAAAAAGCCTCACCCCCCAAATTGATGGATGCACATTGTCATGACAACATCAAACAACTGGGCTGCCTGACCATCCATCCATCCATCCATCCATCCATCCATCCATCCATCCATTATCTGTACATTATATATACGCCGCTTAATCCTCTGGAGGGTCGCGGGGGGGCTGGAGCCTATCCCAGCCAACTTAGGGCGAAGGCAGGGGACACCCTGGACAGGTCGCCAGTCCATCACAGGGCTGCCTGACCAAAAGAGAAATATTCCACCTTAAAGCCTTGATGCTAATACTCCGGTGTAGACATGCACATAGACGGCTGATTACAGCTGCAGACTTTCATGGACGTGTAGTTGTTATTATACTACTTTTCTAATCCGCCTGGATGACTTTGTTGCATACATGCACAGTAGGTTGCATCTACGTATTAAGTGCATACACATGACTTGCAAGCATGTGCACTGTTGTCCTTGTAGCTTAGTCATTGTGCAGACTGATCACACAGACTCTTGCAAATTTTGGGAGACGAAGAAAATTTACATCACCTGGACCTCAGTGGAAAATATAAGGGTCAAATCTTCCTGTCCACATCCCATGTGCAGGCTGATTTGAACTTGAAAAGCAGATAGAATATGTGCATGGAGTTCTATCCATGCTACGATATGTGCATATCACCAGACGGTCCCATTGCCCCTCATATCGCTCCCTTGGATGTTTCTGAAAGGCTGTAGCACTGTGTCAGTGTGATTATTTTTTAAGTGCTGAGCCCAGTCGACAGACATAGCACAAGATTTCTGGAGAATTTGGAACTTCTCCTTGTGTTTGGGTGTGTATTAATCTAAGGATCTCCAAAGTCTGGCAACAGTACTTTAAATACAACTGTTTAAAATGATGAATTGAAGTTTGGATCACAATGAATCTACAGTTTCTCATCTTAATAGGCATTTCTTTTAAGCACAATTACTTTTCCTGGCATATATGCAGTCAGTGTGCCTGCAGTCACCCTACACTCTTGTTGTAGCCTTGCAGACCATTGCATACACGCAGAAAGCATGATATGGCCTTTACAACGGCCTTACAGACGTGGAAGTGAATCTTTCCTTCTCTTAGCTGAAGCAAAACAAACATTGTAATATAAAACATCATTATGCGAATGACATGCAAGCCCACAAAAGCATCCACAAGACAACATCATAAAACTGGATGGAAATTTGCATTGTTGATCAGTGACGAGAAGCATGGAACCAGCTGCAGACACCATCCCCTCTCCAGTTGAGCCAGAACTGCAGCAACCTCCTACTGTGGTTACTACGCCAGGAAGCACAGGTGTCTCGACCAAAGAAACAGAACCTGGTGGTGCTAAAACCACCTTGTCACTCAACATTTCCCCTGAGAAACAGAAGAGAGAAGCGTTTGGTACTGTCTCTCACACCTCCTCTACAAGATGCTGCTGAACAACAACCGTCCTATGAATTCGCTCTGTCCTCCTGAAAATGTGCAGGGACCAGCAAGACCGTCCTGTGCACTTAGTCTTGGCATGTCCACAAGCATAAACACCCCCTTTTGCTGATTGGCTGGACTAGTGTTGTGCGGATTGGTCCAAGCCACATTGTCAGAGCCAAGGTTGTGTATGAAAACCAAATAATTTTCAGCTCATGTACAGAACGGATGGCAGGCAGACAATGAGGAGACATTCACTGAGTTTAACAGAAAGCATAGGATTAGAATGGCATACTCCATATTCATTCTCCTTTTATTTGAGAATGAACAGTGCACGAACTGTAGCCCCTTTAAAACAGTTTATGGTATTATTATGTATGCTATAACAGTAATTATGGAATGTGTATAAGTGTGGGAACCCTCTTGTTAGTGTGTGATAACTTGCAAATGCTTTTTGGCAGCCAGACAAGAGTAAGAATTTTCACACACTCTTTCTTGCAGTAAATGACATCAATCACTCTGCATTACCAGCTACTCATAACTCTATTATTAAGCCTGTATGTGAAGTTCCTCCTAAGTTCATAGTGAGGACTAGCATGAATTACTAAGTGTAAAGACTTAATATTGTCTTAGCTTTTAAAAACCTAATTAATGTGTAAATCTGTTGCTAGGAAACACCTCAATCAAAAGCATTCAACTCCAGCTGTAACAGAAATTGCAAATCCATTTTAAGCCCCATTCAGTCGGTATTAGCTTTCCAGGGGGAGGAGGAGGATAGAAAATTCATGTATTCCTCATAATTTAACTCGTCGCTCCAGAGGCCATTTTAAAGACTGTGAAATTACAGGATGTGGTCTGACATTACAGCAGCACATTGGAGGAGCTCTTGCTCTCCTGATAGCTTTAATTACGCTTTGGTCATCCTATTGGCTTCCTCGTCTTGCTCTTAGTGCAAACTCGTTTCTGTCTATCAGATCCGCGAAAATATTTCAGACTAAAACCTCCATTTCCCTCCTCAGTTCTTCCCAGAGATTCACTCTAAATCACAAGGATGTTGCTCCGGATTGGATTTAAATTACATGAGAACCAGCCAATACGCAGAAGGAGGAGCAGGTAATTGCGTTTGTAATTATTCTTGGAATGCAGAGAACACATGTATGCACTCCAGGCAGGACTAAAACCATTGACCCGGAAAGGCAATGTTTAAATATCCCCATCACCCCAAGAGAAATAAATTCAGTCCTAGGGCAATGCGGCTTGACAGGGGTCATGTAAAATATCACATTTAAGTGCTAATACTTTGTAAATGTATGGATTGAGTAATAAGGCCATATTCATGTCATGTGGGAGGGAAGGTAATAACAGGAGGCGCACAACAGGACCATCTATCAGTGGAGCTGCCAGTCTTCCTGTGTTTCCGCCTCTCACCTCATAACTGGTTAATCAATAAACACAAAGAAAATAGAAAAAATAAGAATAGAAAGACACAAGCATTACCTACATTCAAGTGAAGTATTTGCTAAACATGCTATTAGTGGTTACCATAGAGGAATGTAATTTGAATAAATTGTGATAATGTTGAGTGATGGTTGTGTAGCTGCAGAGTTCTGCTTGTTCAATATGGTGCTGTATTCAGTAGGTGATATATTATTTTTTTAACAGAGGAAATGACCCAGTGGGAAAACTCCTCTGTTCCTACGCCACAAACTACCACACACACCCAATGTACACTTGCGAAAGGACGTTGTTGTTGAATGTCTTAACCATAACTGTGACATTTCTCATTCTACAATTCTTCATTTTCTCCAGTTACATTTATTCTCTCCGTGCAACAATTGTCTTTTTACAACAGTGTATTAAAGCAAATGCTCCTTTAGGTTTTCTTATGTTTCTCATAATAACACTTAGGGCCATTTTAATTCATATTACATGACTCTTTGAAATGATTTTACCACCTGAATTCCTTGAAGCGCCATGGATTTGTCAGTTCACTGCACAGGTAGGCTTCTAGTATTACAGACCCACAGTTGGGACCATACATTGTAATGTCCACAAACCTCAATAAGATAAAAGTCAGCACACCAGTCTTACATACTGAAATAAACAACCTGTCTGCCTCTGCATTCTCTTTGCCACTAGAGGATGGACAGAATGGCAGGTCAACAGGGGGGATGCATTTTGGTCATTTTGCTAACAACAGGCATGACATCCTCCCTCATCCCACATCCCTCAAATCAGCTACTGGTTATATCTATTAAACTGCAGCCTGTTACCTTTCACAATGGACTTTGGCTTTTGCCCAGCACTCTTGTACTTTTCACCACCACGTCAGACACATCAGAAGTAGAATGGTCTGACTGCACCTCATTATCATTCTGCTGTAGGGACAAAAGCTGTGGCTTGTTTGAAATTATTTAAACCAGTCACAATTGTAAAGAGCAGAGGATGCAGCAATGGTGCCCTCCCTTTAAAACAGTGTCTTTAAAATGTCTATTTCACTGCAAAACAGAAGGAGACTGTGCAAACAGTAACATGCAGCATGGAATGTGCAGCCCACAATCCACATCCAGTTAGTCAAAGACAACAGATGGGATTCAAATGGTGACTTTCTCTGTAGTAATTACAACTTGGACGCTGATGTGGATGCTATTTACAAGTGGGAAATTGGTGACTACATTACAATTATAACACTTATATGAGGTGAATCCAGCGTTAGTGTGTTTCCAAGTCATGTTGTTTGGGAAATATTAGATTAACCAACCTAAATGTCTTTTTAGCCTTACCTTATTGGCATAAAATTGTATCCATCCTGTGGTGGCGCGAGCAATCCTCACAGCGGCTCCTCCTCCTTAGTAGGAGAACCAATATCGTTTGTTTCTGTGTGGAATACAAATGACAAATAAAGTTCTTATTATTATTATTATTATTAGCTATACCACTTTTTCTTGTAGAGGATAGCAGGTGGAGGTGAAGCCTATTCCAACTGGCATAGGCCAAAATGAGAGGTAGACTGTAAACAGGTTGCCAGTTCACTACAGGACTAAGACAAAGAGACAGACAACCATTCATGCTCACACTCACATCTATGGCATATTTAGCATCACCGGCTAAACATGCATGTTTTTGGACTGTGCTAGGAAGCCAGAGAACATGCAGACTCCTCACAGAAAGGCTAACCAGCAGGTACAAGCTCTTCTTGCTGTGCGGTATCAGTGTAACCACTGCAACACCTTGCTGCTATGTGATGATTTGTTGTATATTGTTTTATTTCATGATATGTAATTTAAAATATTCCCAATGTAAAACATTATTGAACCTTCTGATCAAGTTTATATGCGCCAACCACATCTAACTGGTTTCAGTTTGCTACCGAACAACTAAGCTGCAATTTTACTGGGAGTCAATATGTGGTAACAACTTTTCTATGGATAAAAAATAGTTTTGTGTGGTGCAGCATGTTTAATGTAGTGATACTAAAGCTCCATTTAGAAAATGTTAAAACTAGTTCTAGCTCCAAAATATCAGTCAGCAGACATTTTCCATCAACCTTCACTTCCTGCTTCTTTTAAGGATGTTTTTTGCCGTTCAGTCTGGTCATCTGCAACCGATAAGTCACCTTTCACAGTGTGGTCTTAAAACTTCCTAGAATGTCTAATGTTTAGGATTATTTTCATTGTAACTCCTCAGATTATGTGAGATAATGTGAGGTGTGAACCCTGAGAGTTTTAGTTTATTCTGTTTAGACAGCTTATATTTCTTTGGTGTTTTAAAGCTGGACTGGGTTGTGAGGTTACCCAAAGCTGAACCTCACTTGTTTTTCTGCTTCCAGTAGTTCACTGTGGCACCTTTACTACTTAAAGGCTTTGGACCTGTTTGCTCCAGAAAGTCATTACATGAACTGGTTTGACACCAAGAGCACACACTGTAGCACACACTGTCACTCCCAGCATATAATCAGTTTCCCTTTGGTGTCATTTGGTTGCCATGGAAAATACCTGCAAAACTCAAGTTGTCATGGAGACAAATCCATCTGAGTCTACATGAAAGTTGCATCAAACTACACAATAAAGCAATAATCATAACTCAGAGGGTGTTATATACTGTGACAGCCAGTACATTTTCCATATTGGTCATAACAGATGTTTTCCAGAGACTCACAGGTGCTTTAGTTTCATAAACAAAGCTATAAACAACCTGTAAATCTTGGGTTCACTGTGCTTCATGGGAATGGGAATTATTGCTTTATATCAAACTCAAGCATTACAGCTAATATTAGAATCGGAATCAACTTTATTGGCCAAGTTTGTACACACAAACAAGAAATTTGACTGTGTGTCTTGCTCCCTATGTACAGGAAAAATTATCGGACAAAAAAACAGAAAAACAAAAAACTAAGTACTAAAAATAAGGTTAAAAAAAATAAAATAAGAGTAATATAAATAAAAACATAAACATCCATGAATAGCAGTATTTACAGTGTGTGCGCAAAGTGGCAGGGTTATTTAGGTAGTGTGGTGTAGTATTATTAGTTCCTAAATATTCAGACAACTGAAAAACATTCCAGTCAGTATTTTACATGCACTCTTCTCACTGATCTGACTGCTTTGAATTATTGTCGAATAGACACTCATGTTAAAAGCAGCACTCAGGCAGACAGAAGCAGTGATTACAGAATCTACTTTGAAGCAGAGCAGCAAAAACCCACATTTCATCTTGCTGGTGAAAATGTGCAGCACTGGTGAGAGCAGTCACTAATGGGTCGGTTTCAAGTTTTAAAGTGTGCGTTATTAAAAGAGTGCTTTAAAATTTGGAAATGGACCAGATAAGCTGCATTTGTCCCTCACTTAAATGTTTTGTTACACATAAAGTTTCTTCACTTCAGCTTTACTAAAATAAAAGTATAGCTATACCAATGAAAACTGCATCTAGGGAGGTCCAGACTGAAAGTTCTCAACCACTATTTGAAGAATGGCCATTACATTTTTTACTGACATACATGGTGCACAGAGGATAAATCCTAACATCTTTGCTGATCCGTACTTTTGTAACACGTCACCAAGGTCCATTCATGCTCCCATCAGGATGAACTATTATAACTTTGGTTATCTGGTGTTGCCTTTTCATTACAAATATTTAAAGCATTTAAATTTATTCAACACTTAACAGATACTTTGTGTGCAGTGCTGATGAGAAGAATAAGAATTCACCACATATAATAATGATTATAACAAACTTTATTTTTAAAGCACCATTCGAAACTGGAATTACAGATGGCTTTGCAAAACATTAAAATATACTGTACTGATAGTTTTTTTTTAAAGTTTTTGAACTAAGACACTGACTGAAGTTTTCTGACAGTAAGCAGGAGTTCTGTTTTGGGGAGAATTGGTTTGACTGTGGCAAAATTTACTATTTGTAGCTTTGTGATTTGTCTCTAACCTCCCTTTTGCTGGTTAAAGTTGAAGTTATGCTCAAAAACTGTTTTTAAGTTTCTAACCTCCCTTTTGCTGGTTAAAGTTGAAGTTATGCTCAAAAACTGTTTTTAAGTTTCTGGCTGAGTGCTTCATATTCATTGTTAGTGAAACAAATACTCCTAGAAATATGGTCGGGATAACACTTCATCCAGTCCTTAATAGCAGGAAGGCAGTATTGCAGAGAATCCAGATTGTTGCGGTTTTCAGAGTTAAACAAGATGTACAACTGGGAGTTATCAGCATAATAAAGAATAACATGGCCAATAGACAACTGATATAAACTCAACAAAATTGGGCCAAGAACTGAGCCCTGTGGGACCCCACATGATATGAACACAGTTAAAGAACTGAAGTTTTCAACAGTAACTGTGAATATTCTGTTTGATGAGTTAGATGAAAACAAGTTCAGAGCAGTTCCATCTCAGCCAACTCAGTTCCTGGATCTCAGGCACTCAGGACCAGCAGAATGAGAAAAGTGTGACTACTAGAATCTGTATTCATCAGGACCTCATTTGTTTCTGTGATTCAGAAACAGCCCGACCCTACGATTAAACGTCAGCAATCAACTTAAGATGGTAATGTTTAAAACTACAAACCAAGCCCCCTGAAGAATATATCAAGAACTGAAAGACTTATCCTTGTCCATGCATTTATCTTCAGTCAACTCGACTACTGAAACAGTATCTTCAAAAGTCTTTCTAAAAGCTCAGTCAGCTGCAGTTGATTCAGAGCACTGCAGCTAATGTCCTCACTCAGACCAGAAAAGTGAATCACATCCCTCCAGTTCTGAGGTCTTTAAATTGGCTTCCTGTCTGCCAAAGAGTTGATTTTATAATCCTGCTGTTGGTTTATAAAGCACTGAATGGTTTAGGGCCAAAATAAATTTCTGCTGCTACGTTATGAACCATCCAGGCCTCTCAGGTCGTTTGGGACAGATTTACTTAGCATAGCACAAAGAGGCAACTTTCAGTTTTTAAGCCCCACATATCTGTAACAAACTCCCACAAAACTGCAGGTCTGAAGCTGATGATTTTTCAGTTTGCCTCTCATTTAATCAAATCAGAGGTTTTTGAATAGCTTAAACTGCAGTGTAACTTTTTACTTTCTGCTTTATCTTACTTGTTTATTCTATTTAACTCCTTTGTGTTGTCATGGTTTTTTTTTGCTATTGCTTAATGTTCCTTTTACACTTTGTCTTGATGCTTTTTATGTTTTATGTAAAGCACTTTGAATTGTCTTGTTGAAATGTGCTGCTACACAAATAAACTTGCCTTGCCTTATCTGTGATTCTTTCAAAAGCCAAACTTGAATATGTGTTTTTCTTGAAATTAGTTGTTCTTCACTTAACCTATATATCTAAACTGCCATCTTAGGTCAGTGTTGTTGAATCATTGAAGGTGAATGTTGACAACCTGAATCAGCGGCGTATTTGCTGACATCTACCATTCCTCTTGCGACAAATGATTTCAGTCACACAGTCCTGCTGCAAGCTGCAAAAAGGCCTGTTCTTGTCATGCACTGTAATGGTTAAAAATTACAAAAGTGGGGGCAACTTTGTGAGCGAATTGTTAGGATGCATACTGCATAACTGCAACATTCGACTCCAGCTGGCTGAACACTTTCTCTCTGCAGGCCTGCCTCACAACTGCTATTAAATCCATACATAAATGGCAACAATTCTAATAATATTCAAAAATATATACAATTTAAATGTTAGAAGCAACACTTTACTTTAACTGTAATGAGAGCAAGTGAAAATATAAGATTCAAATTGAGAATATTGGACTAAATTGCTCTGAAAATGTCCATGAACTGCCACCATTAATGGAAAGTACATTTGGAGCTTTTTAAAGAGGGTTTTATAATCTGTAATTATAGTTTCAAGGAGCATTTTAAAATCAATACCAGTAGGCCAGCATTCTCCTGCTGCAATGTCTTCCTTTACATTCTGTATCTATTCTTATTATCAACTACTTAACAAAAGAGAACAGCGCTACAAGTGATTGACCTGCATCACATGATACTGTTTCCTCTTGAGGCAGGTTCTTCTCTCTGCCTCAGTGCAGCAAAGCCACTTTCAGTAAACAGCATCCACACAGAGGATGAAACCAAAGCTCACAGGTATGAGTCACCCAGTGACACGGAGATAAAGTGAACTAATACTGACCTGCATGTCTGGACAGTAAATGTGGGATTCACAGAACTCAACTGATCATATCTGACATCAGTGCAGACCTGTTGTCCTGTTGTCTGTGACATGTGGCTTAAAACCTCAAAGACAGTTCAGAGACAGACTGCTGAACCAACCTGCAGGATAAGATTAACCATTTACTCTTGACCTTAGAAACAGTATTTGACACAAACTACCTCACCCTGAGAGTCACTCACCAGCTGATCTGGACCTTTTGAACTGTATCACAGTCTTCCTCAGCAGATAATGGAGTCTTCATGGTGAGACTGCTGTTGTGCATTGTGTTGTTGAAGTACAGTTTCTGTTCCTCTGATTCTCTATCCTCATTAAAAAAAAAAACACATTAGAAAGAGAAGCATTCATGTTGTTAGTTTCTTTAAATCTTTCCATTGACCTTTTTGATAGTAATAATTATAATTGGCAATAACTGGTGTTAGAAATTTACCTCACAAGTTTAAATATTAAGATTCAGAGTCTACAGAGTTGAATACAAATTTACTTGACTAAATAATTTAGTCGTGTAACCCTACAAAATGATATACCCTTACGAATAATCAGTGTCTCCACTACATTTTATGGCAATCCATACATGTTATTGAGATAATTCAGTCTGGAGTTAACCGCCTGATGGGCAACTTTGAAATCACACCAGTGTCATGCATTTGGGTCTTGGTTTTTGGGTTTGGTTTGTTTGTGTCTATCTATGTGTAGGTTTCATGTCCCTGTTAGGTTCTTTTATTGACTGCCCAAGAATGAGTCGGAGAATCCTTCAGGTCTCAGATGAACAATTTATTATGGTCACAGGTAAAGCAATGCAGCGCTGGGCTCGGAGTGACAGAGCTCTCGCAGGATCTCGGTCAAAAGGAGCCCAGATTTCCGGATGTAATTCACATTTATCTTCTCGGGTTGAGGCAACCCCAGACAGAGGATGGACTTAAACGCAACCGAGTATCATTGGCCAGTTACCTTTGACGTGAACATGCC
>OMNN01098545.1:0-10134 GCA_900302755.1 Chromis chromis
ACTGATGGAACTGTTAGATTCAAGTTTAATACTGCAAATATATTTCTAAAATTAGATCCAATTAGTGACAAATAACAGAAAAACAAGTATTTGTTCTGTAATTTTACAAATATTTGTATGTTAAATGAGAGATACCTTGTGTAATGTGCATGCAAGTGCTTTGTTGTATTCAAATTGTTGTGTTATATAAGCAATAATTTGCAAAGCTGCTAAGGGCAAATATTTAATTCATGGTGCAACACTGCAAATTACATTGCACGTCTTTTCAATATGCACAGCAAATCATACCCTGTGTTCTCATACATACTATTTGGTCAAGGAAAACAGGGGAAACAAGAATCTGTTGTTGCATTTTCTTCTTACTATTAACATATTTAAATGCTCTGTGCTGTCTCTGCCACTATCTTTGTCTCACTTCGTAGTTACTGTAATGTAATGTATATAGCATTTAGTACCTTTTATTTAGGTTGTATCATGTTACATTGGTATATACCAAAGGTCAAAGATACCCAATGTGTGTCTTTCTCCTAACCTTGACTCTCTCTTTGCGTAGGAAGTAGGCAGTAGCATGCAGTACGTCAGCAGCATGTGTGGAGTTGTGGTAGGAGTTGGACGAGTGGTAGCTGGCCTCCATGAGCTGCAGCCACGAGCGCAGCGTCGCCTCCGAGCAGTTCAGGAACTCACACACTCCAAAACTGGTGAAAATCTTCAGGCCGAGGTAAGTCAGCGGTCTGCAGGGGATCACACAGAGGACAGGATGAATGCATGGAACAAGTTCAAACATCAAGACTCAGCTTCCCAGACTTGAGTTTTTCTTTTATACTTGTACAAGGCTTAATACATTTCTGGGAAACTGGCTGCAAAAACATTGAAATTAATGTTCTCATAGCTTTACCAGTTTACTGGATTTGCTTGCCTTTACTCGGACTCATTTACGTCATTTTTACTACTTAAGAGTCGTTTTAGAAAAGTGGATTTTATGAGTAGAAATGGTTTGTAATAGTTATGGGAATAGTACTGTTGGTTTAATCTACACCGGAACACCCCAAAACAACAAGATGAGGTTTCATTAGTATTAGGCACGGGGGAATTACTGGAATCTTGCTGCCACTGTTGCCTGACAACCTCTATGCTAAGCTAAGCTAACTGCCTGCTGGTTGTTAATGAAGAACGTGAGAATGTGGCATTGTTCTTCTTTTCTAACTCTCCACAAGAAGCAAGTAATTCTTAAAAAAAAATAAAAACTGCACCTTTATTGCTTCTATATGTATTTCTAAAGATGGAAAAACAACTTAGATCATTAACCCACTTTCTACCGAGGGTGCAAAGTAAGTGTATTATAGCAATAAATCCAGTAACTGTTGAAATTACTAGCACACAACTAGTAATAAATTGCCTTTTGTGAAACCAAGAAATGTATCAGCTGATTCCTTTTTGGATCATATCAAGCCTGTTGCAAATAATCTTGGCATCTGGTTTCACAGTAATGTAGGTTTTGAGCTTCACACTGCAAAACCACACAAACACAACTGTGTTCTTATCATCCTAAAATATAATCTGATCTATTTTAACTTTTAAAAACACTGAGACCATTTTATACACTTTTAACTTGTCACACATGGATTATTGCAGGAGTCTTTTTCCCTGGAAAAATCTAGTGATCAACAACCGTTTAGCTCCATATGCACGTATACACATCCTGAGATGCTCGGACAGAGGACTTTTGTGTTATAAGGGCCTGGCTGAAAGCTGAAGGAGACGGAGACGGAGCGTTTGCAGTTGATTTCCTGAGGCTAGCATTACAAAGTTATGCGATAAATTAAAAAAGAAAAAAATGAAAGCTGAATTTCTGATTGTTTGTTGTACAAAAATCGAAAAACCTGGAATCAACATGTGCAACATTTTATTAGATGCCCACAAGTGTAATTTTACTTACATTTTTAATTTGTTTCTATACTTGTCTTCTACCTGCACTGTGTAAACACAGCCTGCAGTTCAGCTGAGAAAATGTTCTATTTTTTACAGAATTCGGTTAATGCAAACAGTTTATGTTTGGCAAGCTTTAAATAAGACATGTAGAAAAAAGTGATTTGGATTTAATGTGACCATTATGAGTTTGGATTTGATTAGGTTTTCTCATAGAATGGCACATAATAGATATGTAGGACCATCTGAGAGTTGAATATCCGCCAATTCTCTCTGTTTTTACAGTTTCTGGCTCTAAAAAATTTTGTAATTTGTGCATTTTTAAAAAAAGATAAGCCTTTCAAAAGCTGTGGTTGGGTTTTGGAGATCAGAGAGTTAAATCTCTTCTTTAAACACTTTAATCTGAGAGCCTTTCCTGAATTTACTTGAGTTTGAATTTCTGTTTCCAGTCTTTTACTGTTTCCAACACTGCATTGGTCTTTATACACAAAATAGTGTTTTTATCTGTTCTCTTTTAAAATCCAATGATTTTATGACTTGTCTGTCTTGTAAAGCATTTTGTAACTTGGACTTTAAAAAAAATAAAAGCTCAATAAAAAAACATCATGATCATTATTGCCTTCCCTGATTCTACTGTCTTTTACCTTTTGTGTGTAGCTGCCTCCAGGTCCAGGATGTTGAACTCCCAGCACTCCTCATCATTTAGCATCTCGGCGATGGATGGAGGGACGTCATTCAAAGTGACTGGGATGGCCAGCTGGCTCTGACTCATATCTACAGACATACGCACATACATACACTGTTCAAGGTGATTTGACCATAAAAGGGGCAAACCAAGAACGTTCTACAGATAAGTAATGAACGACCGAACCCATCTTGGCTCTGCAGCATCTATACACGAGCAAACATGCTGGCTCTGGTGCTTATAGAGCGCTGCAGAGAGATGAATGTTTAAACAGAGTGCTGATGGAGCTGCAGCTCTGAGGTAAGGATGCAGTTTGACTTGATAAAAGAGGAAACAGTTTCTCAGAAAACAGATTCTAGATTTATCTCTTTTCTTAGTAAAGTCCTCTTGTGACTTTAGTCATTACCATTGGCTTACGTAATGAACTGAGACAGAAGAAGTCACTCTAGAAAGCCAACGTTGCTTTCATCACAGCCACCTTAAACCTAATAATTATTCATGAGATTCAATCAAGACAGCAGAGCTCAAGTTCTGTAATCTCTGTGTTGAGGGCCACAGGCTACAATAGCTGTGCTCCCACCTGTTCTTAACACAATGATTCATTATCACGAACTGCTGTTTCTGCTTGTCTTACTCATTTTGTGTGTGAAATGTGAAAAAAAGACATTATTGTGACAGTTCTGACAATGTCTGGCCTGTTTTTTCTCTTTTTCTCACCCTTTACCCTATTTAATATCTCCTAATATTTATTCTATTTACTTATTCAGTGTTTAAACTTGACTTAGTGTGGTGACCTGCGTATTAAATGACTCAGTTTTGGGTATTCATTCCTGAAAACGTGCCCGTAACAATAGTCCCTACTGTGTTCCTTCCTACTTCTCTTTGACATTAACACAGTGATGCTTTAAAACTTACTCTTGCAGAAAACATATTCGTTCCCAGAGAGTCTCCTCAGCCCATCCTGCAGAATAAAAAAAGAAGAAAATTTTTATATTTTTTGTAAAAGATTATACTCCTTGATTGAAACAATGGGCCTACAAGACGAAGAATTAAGATTGTTCAATAACTAGAATTTATAGAGCTGTTGGATGTTACGTATAGTTAGCCTCATAGCATAATTGCCTAAGCCATATTTTAAAGTTTTCAGAAAAGCCATCTTTGTATGTAGCGCCAAAAATGACTAAGTCAAAGAGATGACTTTGGCAGATAGTGATTTTGGAATGTAACAAGCATTCTGATAGGCTGAGGACATAGGTGATGCACGGTCAATCAGCAGTGTTAGGAGAGTAGACTTAGGCATAGGCAGATATCACAATTTGGCCAAAATATGACTTTAATGACAATTATGCTATGCCGCTAACGAAAGTGGCTGCTGGGTGCACATCAGGCTTTAGACACACACATAATACTTATTCATTGGTGCATTTCATTTTCAAAAGTTTTGGAGGCAAGAAAAACATAATATCACCAGCCTTTATAATATTATGATATACAAAGATCTCAGCTAATAGAACTGAAAACCTGCTTTCAGAATCTGCGTGCAGTGACTCACCTCATAGAAAATTAAATAAACAAAGACTGTTGGCACTCCTCAAATACAGATTTGATTTGATTTTGGAAGCCAACAATTTCTTGGTTCAACAAGAATGCATGTTCAATTTCGTACGCATGAGGTAAGACCATTTGTTACCTCTCCTTATAAAGTGTTTCAGGCATCTGTACTTATGAATGAACCCAAAAGCCCACAGTGAGCGCACTGACTGCCTCTTACACTCATGAGCCCCCCGACCAGGTCGTTGGTGTGGGGGTCGTCCTCTTTGGAGGCGAGCTGAGGAGAGTAGAGCTCGGTGGTCCTCAGGATCTCCAACACCCGATCCAGAGCCTCGGCCACCGTCACCGGACTGCTCTCCTGGGCTGCATTGATGATGTTTATCACCTGGGGATGAGGAAGAACATGAGTCCCAATGCTGCTTTAAAACATGATGCATTAAAAAACAATTCCACAAAGAGCCCTCTGCAGCGCACGCCGTAACAGAGTGCTCCTTTGTCAGTGGATGTGTCATGAAGATGTGCATGTGATGCTGTGCAAATCTCGTCTGGGGCAAAAACAGCCAAATAAAGTGACGTCTCAAACACACAAGAGCATCACAGGACCTGCAGCAGGAGGCGAAGTGAGACAATGTCCCATACTGTACACTGTATACAAACCAGCCCACAGCTTGACCTGCCCCTGTAGACCTCCCTGTCATGACGGCAGGGTCATGGAGAATTCAAAAAAATCCCCAATCAGCCCTGAACACTTTCATTTAAATGTCACGTTCACAAACACGCAGTAAAAAAATCCCCCCTGATGTCGCCGACGTCAGCAGTGAGGTGTGAAACAATGAGTCCAAAGACACTTTCTCAGCAGTATCATCCACGCTGAGGGCTAAGATTTAGCTCCCTGGAAATCACAGGAACATTGACATGCTTCTTTAGCAGCAAATATTTTATCGCTGACTTTATTTTTTTATAGCGCCTTAAAAAACAAGGGGTTATAAAGTGTCTTAACAGATGACACAACAAGCAAAAACGCAATATGTCCATATTAATGAAGTTACCTTTTCTTAAATAACTCATCTAGAGCAACAGCAATTGAACATGTTTAAATATTAAGGTTAAAACCTGACAATATGATATGAAACTCAAATTTACCTGACTAAAATCTGCATTTTACACAGCCTGATATATTTCCTTTTAAATTAAATTCTGATTTTGAATACAGCTACCTTGTATTGCTATTAACACTTCATATAATCCAGTTTTATATTGATACAGACAGAAAATGCTGATGTAGTAAATCTAAATTAATTACTATAACTTACCAAATAATTGTAAAATGTACTAACATTAATTATCAAAAGAGTAGCTCTAATATTATGAAGTCACCTGAGTACATTTGTTTGTGTCTGAAAGCAAACTTCATGTGTTGTATGTCGATTTAAATCCTGGTTATATTTATGTTAATCTGTCGAGTGTATCTCCCAGCAAGATATCTTAATAATAATTCTACTACTAATAATCTAACCTTTATTGATCCCCTTTGAGGAATTCCTTCTCTGCATTTGACCCATCCTATTCAAAGTTAACCTTAACTATACATACTAGGAGCAGTGGGCTGCCGCGGTGCAGCGCCCGGGGAGCAGTCAGGGGTTAAGGGTCTTGCTCAAGGGCCCACAGTGGAGGTGACTGGGACAAGCGGTCGCTCTAACTTTCACCACCTCAACCTCTTGCCAGTCCGGGGGCTCGTATCGGTGACCCTCCGGTTACAAGTTCGCTTCACAAACCACTAGGCCACCACTGCCCCAACCTTAAACTTGGGGCAGTGGTGGCCCATACTACATTAAAATATTAATTCATTTCCATAAAAGCTGTGCATGAAAATGTGTTTAAATATCAAATAAAAAAGAGGCAGTAGGCCCAAATTCTCCCTAATAAAGTGGGATAGTTTATGAGTTGGTCATTTAACCTATTAGCAGTCAGTCGACACTCCATTACAGACTCGGTCAAGTCACACGAAGGCAGTAAAAAGCAGCTCTAATGGCCACTGACTGATTATACGGTGTTAAAATAATATACTATATGAAGCCTAAATGCGGTAGCACTTCATTCCATTTTAAGTGCCCATGCGCCTGGTTTGAAACAAACTGGCAAAAAGGCCATGAAAGAATTTTTGTTGGTGAAGCTCCAACGCATGCAGCCTGCTGACGGCTGCTGTAGGAATGTTCTGCTGAGTGTTTTATACACTGGAACAAACATGTGTTTTAAAGAGCTTCGGGCAGAACTGGGTCATTGGCGATTCAGAATGAAACCGTTCATTGAGAGACGGCTCCTGCAGATGACAGTTGTGATTTAACTATTTAACAGTCGTCTCAAATGTTGAAACGTCGCTTGTAGTCAGCCTCACTGACCCACATCACTTGAAGAACTGAACCGGTGCATGGAGGTTAGCGTGAAAAATCAATGCGTTTTCTGACTTTTTATTGCTTTTATATAACGGCTAGTTACGTTGCATGTAAAATATTTAAGAGATATGCGATAAAAGGTTGCTTGCAGATATTTGAAAGTGTACTTTTAATGCAAATGAACAACTCTACAGTTTGTAGAGGCTCATGATGGAAGAAAACCACTGTGTTCAGCTAGAAATAATCCTGATTTGCCCCAAGAAACAAAGAAATGCCTTTACACAGGACAGCAGTGTGAGATTTGCAACATGCCTGAAGGCTCCAAGCAGCGTACCTTGGTGATGGGAGCCTCGATGGTCATGGAGTGAATCCTGGCCACAGAGGAATATCTTCGATTCTGTAAACTGGGAGCTGCAATACAGGAAATAAGGATTTTGCCTATTATGATAATATTCATACTATGGCTATCAATTAGCATCATAAATACTGCAAACTAAAGAAAACAGATCACAATCAAAGGGAGGAAAGGAAGAATATATGAATATAGCATTGATAGTAGAGATTTAAGAAGATGTGAGAGTGATGATGGATGACTGATAGACAGAAAATGGTTTCACTGAAGGAGACAGAAGCAGAGGAGAAGCAGCACTCAGCGGAGATACCTGAAAATAGCAGCAACTGCGTCAGTGAGTTGAGGAGGGAGGAGGCTCGTATGTCATCAGCCCACAACATCTCTCTTTAGGATCTCTTTAGTTCAAGTACCTACCATAACACAGTCTGACTCACTCCCTGATTAGCCATCTCCAATCACCCCCCCCAATCTTCATCTCTCCCTGCCCCATTCCTGCCTTTACTTCATTCCCATTGTATCCATCCCATTGCCTCTCTCTTTATTGTTTTCTGCTTATCTTCTCTACAGAACGGCACAAGCTGGACTTCCAGTCATTCAGACAGAGACTCAGAAACAGGATTTTTGAAAGGCCGTACCGTCGCTGCCGCGGGAGCTGATCGATCTGGCGTCAATTGAGTCTTTCCTCCTGTCTCTGTGACGTAGAGAATGGCACTCTGTGGAGGGAAGTAAAGGACGTTACATGCACAGTGTGTTTAGATGGAGGGACAGATTTGTACTGACATGGGATTTTCTCACATGGTGACTTTTTGTTACAGACTCAAAATGACGTGTGTTCTCTTGCTCTTTCTGCACGTCACAATAGAAATAAAGGGTTATTTTCCAATGAAAATTTGAAATAATATCAAAAAACTTTAATAATGAGGGTTTAATGCTAAACTGTTTTGCTTCTGGCTCTTGTGCAAAGTGAGCAAGGAGGCATTTGATTCCCGGCTACACCTTTGGTTGGATTAGAAAGTAGGGTTATGGAAATGGATTTAAAAGGGTTAAAAGTGAGAAGGATGTTGATAGATTATGTTACATCAAGTTGTAAGTTGTGCAGAATGTAAAGCTTTTTAAGGCTGTAATTTATGATATTTGACTGCTGGTAAATGAATCAGGAACACTAGAGAGCAGGTACATCATCAAATATGTCCTGAGACAAAAAATACTTCAAATGAGTAATCCATCCATCCATTATCTATATACCACTTAATCCTCTGAGTCTATAGGGTCGCGGGGGGGACTGGAGTCTATCCCAGCTGACTCAGTGCGAATGCAGGGGACTCCCTGGACAGGTCGCCAGTCTATCACAGGGCTACACATAGAGACAGACAACCAAGCACACTCACATTCACACCTACAGACAATTTAGAATCACCAATTAACCTCAGCATGTTTTTGGACAGTGGGAGGAAGCTGGAGAACCTGGTGAAAATCCAGGGGAGAACATGCAAACTCCACATAGAAAGATCCCAGTCCCAGGTTGGGAACCAGGGATCTTCTAGCTGCGAGGTGCTGGTGCTAACAACCGAGCCTCAAATGAGTAGTATAAAGTTGTTTTTTATATATATATTATTTACACTCCATTTTTATACCAGGCCTACCAACCTGAACTATAATGTAGGCTATATATTTATGTGTTATATTTTATAGGTGTGACTTGTCTAACCCTGTACTAGGCTATATTCTTCAGTTTAGGGGCTCCACATATTAATGTAGCACACAACGGTCACAAACTGGGCCTAATCTAAATCCTGCTGTTCTATATTTATCAGTAAGCTTCGTGATAACCATCTTTACATGGAAACATGCGTTTACAGTACGGCAACAGTAAATAAACACAGTGTTGTGGTACCTGACTGAGAATGCTCCCCACTGCATCTCTCCTCCTTGTTGAACTTGTGGACCTGAAACACAGAGCAGCAGACGATTAAAGCGGAGGTGTGACTGTTGGTTTGGCTTCGCTGTGAGGACTATAATCAGCCTAATTTCCTGCATTTGAAAGCAACACGCTGGCAGGATAACTGCTGTTGATTAAAGACCTAATGCGAACAAACGATTTGATGTTCTTTATACTTTGAGGTTATTGTTTTTGTCTCACCTCTCTGCAGTCTGTTTTGTTTTTAAAGTACAAATGCAAGTAGCCTGATACCCACAATCAGAGTGTACAAAGAGCCGTCATCCTCCATTTTCTCTTTGCATAACCTGCATGTGACTGCAGTTATGTACGAGCTTTTCAAGATTCTCTAAATACAAGCTGTGACTGGAAAACTCAGCTATTACAGAGAAAGTCAGTGGATGAAACATGAGGGATGGCGCTGTGGCAACAAAGCCCAAATCCAACAGTGTTATCTGGCAGGGTGAAGCTGAGAGGTAGTCTCGGCCACCACAGACTGGCTACTTCATGAAACCAATAGTAAAGCCTGTGAGAGGGCTACACATGTGTTACATCCAGTCACTACTGTTTTTCTGGCAGAACTATTTCCAGAACCATTTCTCTTGTTGTTCCCATTTAGATGCATTTTAACAGCACAAACATCCCCCAGTTAAACCTCATACAACCAAGTAGTTCTGACCCACCAGAAAATTCTGTGACGAATGTTGTAATATGGTCACTAAAACTGTATCGACAGTATAAAAATGCATCTACTGCAGTTTTCATTAGTTTAAGTGTGTATAATCCAGGTTTAACGGTGGATTTACGTTAAGGTCTTGTACAGGGATGAAACTCTGAAAAAAAAGCTGCTGAATGATGCAATGCCATGCCGTAAGAGTCTTACATGTGCTCATCTTATGTAATTATCTGATAGTTTTACCAACAATTAAACAGAACAACTTTAGCAACTGTTCCATAAGCATTACATAAAAAGCTTATTATGTGAGTTTTCATGTACTTCTACACGCCTGCATAATCAAATGATCATTAATCCAGTTACCTTGCAGTTACAGTTAAAATGGATAACTAAGCTGCAGGACTCACTTTTGTGTAGTATGTATGTGAGTATTGTGCAATATCAGCATGTTTAGGTGCCATACAGTCCATCTGTATCCACCTTTTTTCTCTGAACCCCTCAGTTTCCGTCATTATTGCTCTTCATTTTCTTCGCTAAAGAAAATGTGACTAATTCATTTGTGATCAGCAGGTTTCTTTCTATGTGAGGATGTATAGGCAAGATACCAGTTATGTC